>APFE030350560.1:0-30038 GCA_000404065.3 Pinus taeda
TATATATATTCTAAGTAAGTCTAAAATCCATTACTTTAACAAAATAATACACACACGCCCTGGCCTCTACAATTCCTAGCTAAAGTTCATAGAATATTGCAATACAGAAAAAAGGAGGACTACCTAGAGATGGGAAACCAGTCCAAACCATAATAAGTTTGCTTCCCTCATAGGGGAAAACAACATATAAGCATATGATGATGTTTATATGAAAGAGTTTTCAAAATTAACTCTTCTCTTTAAAAAATCAGAATGAAACAGGGAGCCTGGAACCATATGACACATGGAACCTAATGACGTGTGGAGCCTGTAGCCTAATGAAGTGTGTAGTGCTAATTGTCATTTGCTACAGTCGGTTTCTCTTCGATGATGGAACATCTGTATTTGTCGATGTCCTCCTCATCTTCCTACATTTGACCCGTGTCTTCTTGCATTTGACGTGCTTGAATATCCTCTACGGTGGAAGGCTCGCCTTGAGCTATATCTGCCTTGCCTTGTGCAGTGTCCCTGCTCTTCGTCGCTTGAGTGGGAGGACCTCCATCACTGGAGGGCTCCTCCTAAAACATAGTTGTGATGGTTGCCCTAATAATGAGTTGATTCAGAGTGCTTTTGTAGGTGAATTGGGCTAAATGAGGAGTTGGCTATGAACTGGAAGGGGAAACTGTGCCAGAACAATGAGAATGAAGGGATATGGGACAAACAGCTTGAGTGTGGCCTCTATGGCTTCTGCCACTATACATATCAGGATATTGGCCTAAGATGGGAGTTGATGAAGGAGAAGAAGAATTCAAGACCAGGGAAGGCAAGGAGCATTACGGTCTCCCTCTACTACTGCCTCTTTGGCTAAGCATTCTCTAGCGCAATCTTGTCATGATGCCTTGGGGAGGAGGGGCTTGCCTGAATGAGGTCTGCTATGTGTGGAGATTAGGGCCAGAAGGCTCAGTGGGCTCAGAGGCTAGAATGAAATTGCAGAGTAGGCAGTGAAAGTGATGGATGCTCATTCCAAAATAAATGCAGCACATGAGATTGCAACGCCTTCCTATTGTGGTGCATATGCTAGGCTTCACAGCATCTAGGGGGCAATTGTAGTTTAAAGGCAGAGGAGCTAAAATAGAGGAGGTGCAAATATTATTACCTGAGGCCTCCATGCTGCAGAGTCGAGGTGAGAAGACACTATTGAATTAGTTTGAGTGCCACTTTCAATGGCAATTACATTGGTTGTAAGGAGGATTAACTGTTATGTGTGCGAGCTTACGGGTGGCTTTGTGACGGTGCCACTTGCCTACCCGTCCCTTTGCCTTTTTTTAATCGTTGTATACATTCACATTCGGAGTTTTGCTTCTTTGTGTACCAGGTCAGTGCATCCCTGTAATTAAGTGCTATCATTAAGGACATTGAATGATCTTGATCTAAGTGTTTGATTGTGATCTACCCCTATATTTTCCAGTATATCAGCTATCTTGTTTCCTTCTCTTTTGATATGATTAAAGGTGATAGCTCTTCTATTTTTTAATCCTTTCTCTATGAGTTCTACTCTAGCCTCCAGTCTCTAGCTAGTCACCACTTTAGTAGCTGGGGTTCCCTCTTGAATTTGTATAGCCATATTGATGAGGATTTGGGAATCCCCTTTGATTATGATATGCTAAAAATTGTGTTGGTTAGCTAAACATAGTCCCTACCAAAGTCCTTCGAATTCTGTTGAGTTATTTGTATCCCAGCCAATTGTTCCATAATATAATAAAAGAGGGGTGCATTCATGATTTCTAAAGATGCCTCCATGAGCAGCCTTTCCCAGATTTCCTTTTGAGGCCCCATCAAAGCTTAGTTTGATTACTCCTGCTAGTGGAGGAACCCACTAGGTGAGAGGCCTGGAAATGATGGTAGAAATGTTGTGATATACAAAGCCTATGAGATCTGGATATTCCAATTCTCCCAAATTTTCCATTCCTATGCCTCAGTGGGAAAATCATCTACTTGTCATTTCTTGAGAGCCAAGGTTTCTTTAATATTCTGGCAGAAATTGTTCCAAATGGTGTGCAGGGGATTGCATTGGTTCTTAAAGATTCGCTTATTTTGTTCCTTCCATATTATACAAAGAAGTAGACTTAGAAGGATCTGCCATAGGGAATTGAGTATTTTGTTGTTTATAGGGACGAATACCCATTTACTGATGGTGCTTATGATGTCCCCTAAAATTGTGCAAGCTCTTTGGCATCTCAAGCAAAGTTTTTCCCATAATTTGTTTGTTAAGTTACATGAATCCACGAGGTGCTATATGGTTTCGGTTTGTTTGTTGCAATTGGGGCAATATGAGGGTCCTTGGAATCCTCTTTTGATGAGATTGTCCCATGTGAGAATTCTTTTATGGCAAAGCAGCCATATGAAAGTAGATACTTTGGGTCAAACCGGGGTCCATATGCATTCCCAAATTGGGTGCACCGGGGCCTGGGCTTGAATTATAAATCCATATGCCTCTTTGGTAGAGAATATTACCTTCGAAGTGTATCCCCATCTTAAAATGTCTTTTTGTCCTGAATATCTAATTTTCCTATTGTTTAGCTTTGCATGCATTGCTTTGTAGTAATCCACCGTTTCTTGAGGAATAATCTGCTTGGCCTTTTTCCATTTTCTGTAGCCCTAATTGTTATGATGAGTCCAGTGCTGAGATACTTTTTAATTTTGATGAATAGAATTTTCCTCATGATTTTCAGGAGGGATAGCATCCAGTAGTTTGGGTTGTTGTTGGGAGGAGTTCGCCCAAAATCGGGCAGTGTCACCTTTTCTTATCTGCTAAAAATTGTGTTGTTGCATCATTGCTCTGTGTTGTTTTTCTACATTCCAAATTAGAGATCTTGCATCATTATTTGTGAGTCTAATAATTTCTTCCTACGGTCAATTATTTTCATATTTTGCTGCCCATATTTTGGCCCATGGTGCATGTGGAGTAGATACCCATTTCCACCATAATTTTGCCCCCATCATTGGGTTACTATGATAAGGATCCTCTAATCTAAGGCCTCCCTGCTTTTTTGGCATACAGATTGTCGACCATTTCATTAGTGCCCATTTTCTGTTGTGCCCAGATGATCCCCATAAGAAGTTGCACTATAGATTCTTAATCTTTTTGAGAACCCATTTCGGTGCTGCGAGAGAAGAGAAAATGTATAGAGGCATAGTTTGTAGTACTACTTTGACCAGAACACGTATGCTTGCCATATTAAGGGCTTTATAATTCCAAGAAGATAGATGACCTTCTAGTTTCTCTAGAATTAAATGCGAGGATGTGTGCTTTATAACAGAATCTATCAATGGTGCTCCTAGGTATTTGGAGGGAAGATTGGCAACAGAAAAACCGAGGATTCTGGCAATATTTTTTTGGGTTACTAGGGGAGTGTGATAGAAGAAGATTTGAGACTTAGCAAAGTTTATGGTGGTTCGTGATGCTTCAGAGAAGGTATCAAATAGGGATTTGAACGAATGATCTTCTTGGACTGAAAGGTGCCCAAACAACATATTGTCATCCACAAATTGTTGATGGGTAATGGCAGAGGTTCCATGGATAAAAATGCCTTTAATATTTTGAGAGTGAAGAGCATGCTTTATGAGGTGACCTAGGCCTTCTGCCATGAGTATGAAAAGAAAGGGCGGAAGAGGATCACCTTGACGAATGCCTCTGGAGAGGGAGAAAGGGCCAAAGGGGACACCATTTACTAAGATGGAAAAAAAGTGGATGATATGAGATTTATCACCCATCTCACCGATGTAGGGCTGAAGGCAAAGGCTGTAAGCATTTGTTTATTATATGTCTAGCTTATTTTTTCAAAAGCTTTTGATAAATGAATTTTTAGAAGCATACCTGCCTATTTGTTGTGCTTCAGGGAGTGAATGGTCTCATGCGTCAGAATTATCCCATCAAGGATTTGACGTCCCTCCATGTATCTTAATTGTTCCTGCGAAATGAGAATGGGGAGTAGCGGCTTGAGTCTGTTGGTGATGACATTCGAGATGATTTTATATATAACATTACGTAGTGTGATGGGACTGAACTTCTGTGGTGTGTTTGGCTGTTCTTCTTTGGGGATGAGAGCTATAAATGTTGCATTTAAAGACGGAAGGAGCCAGTGCATGGTCTGAGATTCTTCCACTACTTTCCAAACCTCTAGTTTGATGAGATCCCAAAAGTGATAAAGGGAGTTGGAGGTGAATCCATCATGTCTAGGGGCTTTCCCATCTTTCAGTTGAGCTAGTGTTGATTCTAATTCCAGAGGATTGACCAGTTGTAGTAATAGCTGATTGTGATCTTCTATTATAATCTTTGCCACATACTGGAGAATTTTGTTTATGGCTGATTGCCTATTTAATTGAGGCTCTTGATGAACAAATTTAAAATGGGTGAGGAGTTCTCTCTCAATGTCAACATGTTCCTCCATTCTTTCTCCCTATTGATTATGAATTTGTGCAATGTTATTATGCATTCTTCTTTGGATGGTTGTTTGATGGGAGAATTTTGTATTGCTTTCCCCCTCTTTTAACCATCTAATTCATGATTTTTGTTTCCAAAGTATCTCTTCTTGCTTCCTTCTGTCATCTAGCTATGTGAGAAGTTCTTGTTCTTGATTTGCTAGTGTCTTGGTTCTCCCTTCCTCTATAATTCTCTACTCGAGCTCAGTCATGTTGTGCTCAAGCATTTTTTGAGCTTGGAAAATATTACCAAAGGTGGAGTGATTCCACTGTTTAATTTTCCTTTTGAGATTCTTTAATCGCTGTTGGAATTGATACATTGTTGAGATGACCGGAGGGGTAAAGTTTTCCCAGGCTGCTTTGACAATATTTTTGAAGTCTCGATGTGAAATCCAGAAAACTTCAAATCTAAGCGGCCTTCTGGTAGAATCTCTTGGTCTTTTCCATTTGAGTGATATTGGCCAATGATTTGAACCTGATAGAGGCAAGATTGATGCGGTGATATCTCCTCCCACGTGAATGGCATTGTCTGGAATGAGAAATTTGTCTAGCCGAGAAGCAATTTGTTGGGATCCTATCCTTTTGTTGTTCCATGTATAGATGCCATTATTGAATGGCAAGTCTATTACCCAGTTTGTTTGTATATATTCTCTGAAGCGAGTGCTTTCAATGTCCAGTTTAACTCTGCCCCTGTTTTTTCCCTCAGTTTGGTAATCATGTTGAAATCTCCACCTGTGGTCCATAGTGGGTGGGTCTTGGTGGAGTTGAGAGCTTCTACACATATTGAGCAGTGCTATCTTTTGTAGTGAGTCGTGAGGAATATATACATTGGATAGATGCACATGTATGTTAGTTCCTATAATATGGAAAGTGGCCTGCATGACATTATGGGAGGCATGAAAGTCTGTAAGTATGATAGATTGCATATTCCAAGCAATAGGAAGTCCTCCCGAGGCACCAGAAGCATCCACCATGTTTGTTTGACATCCTGGCCAAGAACTCAAAGTCTTACTATTGCATTTTGTTTCTTGCATGAAGACGATTTATGGTTTTTCATTTTGTATCATGTTTTTTATCATTTTGTATTTCCCAGGACTGTTGAGCCCTCTTAAATTCCATGAGATGAGCTTCATAGTTGACCAGTAGCTAGCGGCCTATAGTAATTGGTTAATTTTGAACATCTGCCTGATTCCACCAGCATCTCCCCAATGATAATGGTTCTTTGTAGATATGTCTTTCTTCCCCTTTTCTTCTCATCTTTGTGGATGTTTTTCCCATCCCAGCTACCACCTCGTTGTATTTCTAAGGTACTCTGCTGATGCACTCTTGAAAGGAATACTTCCAAGTTTTCGAGTTGCGTGTCCGAAATTTTGTGAAACTCTTTCTTTTCTCATGCTTGTTTAAGACTAAAGATGTCTAGGTCTCTGAGGTCAAAGATTTCTGGTTCTTCTTCCATATGGCTTTGTTGGCAATTCTCACCCAATGATTTAGTTACCTTTGTTGGATCTAATGAAAGGTTGTCGATGTCCATTTATTTTGCGTACCGAGGGATTTTATCTGTTTCCTTGACTGAGGTGGGTGGAGAGGCTGCTCTCTTTGGATCAAATTTTTGATTGTGCATTAGCATACTAGATTCATGGAGATGAAATGAGGTGGATGGTATAGTGGATCGCATGGTGTGTGGCTCAGCAGTTTTGGATCGATCTGCTTCATGTGTGGAGGGTTCTGACAGAATATCAAATCTATTGCTGGTGGAAGCTGTAGAGGAATTGGAAAAAGGGTTCTTGGGAACAGGTGGGGACTTTTTGGTATGCCTCTTTCTATTAGCGACCTTAGTGAATCCTTCCGAGTCAGATTTATCCAGGTTATCACTCTTTCTGGGTGAAGAATTTAAAGGACAATCATGGAATAGATGGCCATGAGCATGGTATTTTCTGTAGCAGAATGGCACATGTTCGTAATCTATAGGTTGGATCCATTCAAATTCATCATGAAGAAGGCTTACCAAATCCATGAGGGCTTTGTCGAGTCGCATGTAAACACAGATGCGAGCATACAAGGTGTAACTTTGGAGCTTTGTTTCCTTTGCAAGCTTTATGAATTCCCCAAGACCGTTGCCAATGGATTTTAGTGAGTCTTCATCCCAATATTCCTGAGGCAAAGAGTACAATCATATCCAAAATGGTTCCCAGCTACAGTCTGCTTTGTTTGGATTAAGTCTTTCAATCCAATCCCTTAGATACAGACTTGCTGCATTGAAAAAATATGGGCCTCCATCTAAGATTTTGTTCCTATCTTCTATGCAATTGAATATAGTAGTGAAGAAACCTTTTGGCCCTAGCTGTAGGGTAACATGTCCTTTTGGTTTCCATTTTGCAGTAATCCATCCCTGCAAGGCTTCCTCAGTTGGCCAGAAGCCAGTCAGCTTACCTATAAGCACATGATCCTTCATGAAATGTATTTGGGCATTGATGTGATGGCTTATTAAGTCAACATTGGGGTGATTTGCTGCAATGGGCTTGCATGTAGACGAGGTCACCTTCATAGATACATTCTTTTCTGTGGGGGTAATCTCTATTCCTTTGTTTAGATTTTCCATTTCCTGATACTGGGCAAGTTGGTTCTACATCGGCTCCTCTGTTCCAGACAATGGCATTTTAGTTTTGTTATTATTCCTTTTGAGATTTTGGTTTGCATTGTAATCTGTGGGGGGAGGCCCTGTGGCCTCCCCCATCAGAATATTCATGATTTTGACTCTGTTTGTGCCAACAAGCCAGTGTTTGAGAGACTATTTCGCTGCACTAGATGCCTACCACACTTGTGCTTCTGTCATTGGTAGGGTTTGTCAGAAATCCTAGACTGTCTTTCCACAGAGCCAAAAATCCATCTCCATTACCATATTAAATATTATTCATAATGTCCTCAACTAATATTTTGTGAGGGAAAATAACAAGATTTAACCCTTTTTACAAAATACTATGAGTGTGGTTATTAATTTTAATGTTGGAAAAGTGATAACCATGTTTTTAGGGATGTAGTTTAATAATTTTGGTAACACCATTATCACTAAGGGGAGGCTTAAAAAATGAATTATTAGCGAAATGTGAAGGAAAATTATGAAAATGGAAACTAGTGGACTTCTAAGAAGGTAAAGAGAGAAAAGAGTTCAATTTGAAAGCAAAGGTTGAAAAGAATGGGGGATTTCACATGAAAGGGAAGGGAGAATGGGGTGAGGCGGGAAATGGTCACATGATGCCAAAGAGGAATATAAAGCAGGATGGGATGCTCAATCAAAATGGTTGAGATAGAAGATTTCATCGACATGATGCAGTCCAATTGATTAATGATTGAGGCATTGGTGGAGGATGAAACAATGTGAGAGTTGGACAAGGAAACATTACATGGAACTTAGGTTGTGGAGAGAGTGGAGTATGAAATAGAGTGAGAAATGGATGAGGTGGTCAGTCCATGTCATGTCAAAGATAAATTTTGGATAACGGTGGCAACCAAATGATAAAGGAAATTTTTGTTTGGAAGTCCATGTAACATCTCTAGTTTGGGAACCATTTTAGGGAACTCATAATGAACCACATAAAAAACTAGATGGAGGATGTTTGGTATATATAGGAATCCACATTCAATGTTTTTGGGCTATGTTTATGTTTCTTTATCCCTCCAAGATATATACATGGGTGGTTCTATTGGTGAAATCTATGAATTGACTTAAGTAAAAGGAAAATACATTGTTGGGAAGAGTTGTAACAAGGTGGTTGCGTTACAGAAACCCTAGGTTGATAGCACCATTTGGAGAGTGAAAATTTGACATTCCACTTTACTTAATATAACAAGAAAAAATAAGTAATGATGTGTTTTAGTGAGATAATAACACTAAATTTTCTCTAATATGAATTTCAAGGCCATGTAAGCTATCTCCAAATGTCTCCAGAATTAACTGCAAAGAGTAAACTTTTAGAAATGATCTAAATGCTAATGATTGTTATACATTGAATATGGTTATCTTATATTGGACAATAAACTTTCTAAGAAAAATAATATATAAAATTTGAGATGTACATTCATAGCAAAATTTATATTAAGAAAGGAAAAACATAAAATTTGCATAAATATGCATATAAACAAATAAGTGTTATCCAATTTTATTTTCAAATTGTTTGAGGTTATATAAGTTTTTAAGTAAACTTATCATTTATGAAAAGTTGTATGAATTTTATCTTTCTTTTAAGTCATGGATAAGTGTATAGTAAAATATTTGTTCTCCTTTTAGAACTAATCTCATTGAGTTGGAAGAATAAATCTTTATGAGTTCTAACATGTACGGATGTAAAATGGTTTTTAGTAATGAGAAATATAATTATTTTTAAATGAATTGTAATGTTTAAAAAATTAAATATTTAATTAAAATCATGAAAACATAAAACTTAAAATTTATTTTAATATAAATTGAATTTTGATTTAAAAATAAAAATATATAAAAAATCCTTACTAAAGAGTGCATCTAATTTACCATTGAGTATAGGGAGTCGTTTGCAAGTGAAAAGGGGCAATTAATTCCAAGAGATGATCTTAAATCAAGTTTCCAAAAACAAAACGACATGTTCAAAAATATTTTATAGAAAGTTTTAATAAATTGATGCTTCCTCTATATATATATATATTCTTCTAAAAATAATATAAGTTGTGGATAAAAATATTATTTAGAATTGAAAGTGAGATACCATTTATTTTATTAAGATGATTATCTATTTCTCTTCCTATTGTGCATCCTATTAAGGAATTAAACTCTTCACCCTTTCTAGATTGGAATACCTTTGTTTAATTGGTTTGGATTTTTAAAAATACTTTTATTTATCTAATTTTTAATTAAACAAAATTGCGCATATATATTTATATTGGGGAAATGTTTAGCAATTAGTACACAAGGTGCTCATGTAAAGTTAAACGTGGATATCTGAATGAGGTAGTAAACGATTTAGAAAAAAATTCATTAAAATAGTGTAAGTGCAATTTTATAGTTATGGAGAATGTGTATGTATTTGTAAATTATTTTTTAATATTTAGTAATGTTAAAGGTGCCAATGTGAATTAAATAGTAAATGATTTAGCAAAAAATCATTAAAATTAAGTGAAATTTTATAATATGGAGAATATGTATGTATCTATAAATTATTTTTTAATATTTAGTGAATTTATGGATGTGAAATAATATTAATATTATATAGTTATATTTTTAAATTTAATATTTAAATTTTCCTAGTTTATAGATGTTAAATAATATTAATATTACATAGTAATGTTTGTAATTATGAAGGCATTTTGATAGCTTTTTTTCCTAGATGGGAGCGTGTTGTGTAATCTATGGTTTTCTGTTCGCCCGTGCAACGGCGCAGTCTGAACCCTCACTGCTTCTATTTTCCATCAGCCTTCCTCCTCGCCAGAACAGCTTGCTGGCATAGACCGCACTGCAGTGGCTGACCCTGAGGGGGGGCTTCAAAGCCTTCCCCCTGAGTCGAGAGAGATAATCAAGCGAAGAAACCGACAAAGCCTTCTAGTCTAGAACAAGTAAACATGGATACAAGATATTTCCTAATGCAAGATACAACAAACGCTCCCACTGATGAGTCAGACAGGTGCAGCGAAGTACAAGAAGGAAAGATTGGGCAACATGAAATGCCCAAGGTTACATCAACGACATGCAAACCCATAGCAGCTAAACGAACCAAGACAGAACTTCTGAGACATAGAATTAATGGTGAAATCCAGTACATGAAGAACCATGCGCTCATTGGAAAATTTATTGGGTACTCGCCGACTCAAAAAGCATTGCAAGGATGGATCTCTGCCAAATGGAAACCTAAGGGAAATGTCACCCTGTAGCTAGGGCAAAAAGGGTTTTTCACTGCAATTTTCATTTGCATCGAAGACCGAAATAGGGTTATGGATGAAGGTCCCTACTTCTTCAACTCCACGAGTCTGTATTTATGGGAATGGGTATAGAGATTTGACCCTCACAAGGAGGATTTTAGCTGGGCACCAGTTTGGATCCGGATGTACTCGCTCCCATTGGAATATTGGGATGAAGAATCACTGAGAGACATTGGCAAGGGGCTCGGGGAGTTTATAAAAATTGCTGAGGAAATGAAGCTATGCAGACACACCTCCCATGCCCGTATTTGTGTCTTCATGCACCTGGACAAAGCCCTTCTGGACCCGGTAAGTCTCTACCATGATTACTTTGAATGGATCCAGCCCTTAGATTTTGAACATGTACCATTTCACTGTCACAAGTGTCATGCCCATGGGAAACTTTTCGGGACTACCCTCTAAATGCTAAACCCTAAACTTCTAACCCCTGAGACAAGTCAGCTCGTGATGGTTTTACCAAGGTCGCAAGTTGAAAAATATCATGTAAAAAACCTTCCTCTAGGAAAAATCCCATGCAGGACTTTGTCTCCATTCCCTCCACAAGAAATAGCTTTGAGGTTCTTGCTAAAACTTTATAAGACCCACCTCAGAACATTTTTCCAATCCCACCGTTGATCATCACGACCTCTCCCCCCCCTCTGTTTGGCTCTTCTCCCACTCCCTTGCCCCTGAGTGACAACATTGGGATTCCTGAGGTGGCTCGAAAGGACCCTGATTAGAAACCTAATAGAATGGATGTTGACGGTATCCCCAGCCAGACCGTGTACTTAGCAATCACCTCATCAGAAAGCAGTCATAAACAACATATGGAAGAAGAACCGGATAGAGCATTGATTTGGGAGGACTTGACATTTTCGAACTTGAACAAGCATGCAGAAGGAAAGACTACGACAAGATTCAAGAGCATCATCTCAATACCCTAGAAGTCATCATCTCCAGGGCTTACCAGCAACAACAACTGGGCATACAACTGAGCACTCAATGGGATACAACTTTTTTCCTAAAGACTCCAAAAAATGTGGAAGAAAGATAAATCTTCAAAGAATTATTGCAATAGGGAAAATCCTCATAGACTCAGGCAGATACGCTAAGTTGACAAAGTACTACAATCCCACCACAAATAGTGAATCATGAAGTTCAATTCATGGAATCTAAGAGGGCTCAATAGCCCCGACAAACTCAGAATGATAAAAAACATGATAAAGCAGGAGCAGCCCGAGATCTTCTTTATGGAGGAAACGAAATGTAATGGCAAGAAGTTTGGAAAAACCCTCTCTAGAGCATGGCTAGGTTGTCACTCAGTTGGAGTGGATGCTTCGGGTGCCTCCGAGGGACTGGAAATTGCGTGGAACACACAAGCTATAATGCTCTCAGACTTTCATGCCTCCCATCACAATATACATGCGACATTTCATATAATTGGCACCAACATTCATGGTCATCTCTCCAACGTCTACTTCCGACAGGAAGCAAGCAACAAAATTTCTCTTCTAGACACAATAAAAGCGCTCAATTTCAATAGAATCCATCCTCTTTGGATCATTGGAGGAGACTTCAACATGATCACCAAGCTAGAGGAAAAGCAGGGAGGCCAAGCCAAGCTAGAATAGGAAAATGGCCACTTTAAAGATTTTATCCAAAATAATATGCTAATAGATTTGCAATTCTACAATGGAATGCACACCTGGAGCAATCGTAGTGTTTGACGACATCAAATTGCTTCGAAACTAGACATATTCCTCATCTAAGATAATACAGTGCATCTTGGAGGTGACATCTCGGTATCAATTCTTCCATTTTCACGCTGAGATCATTGGCTTATCTCTCTCCAATGGCAAAGACCATACAACTCTACTAGGCGTCCTTTCCACTTCGAATATTTTTGGCTCGCCCACCCCGCCTTCAATGACCTAATTAGATCCACGTGGACCAACTTCTCTTCATGAGAGGGATAAAAAATGTATCAGTTTCAACAGAAACTCAAATTCTTGAAATCCTAAATCAAGCGTTGGAATCAAGAGACTTTTGGCAACATCTTCAAGGCTCAGGAAGATCTAAGCAAATAAATGAGAGAACTACAACAATAGATAATCACAAAGGGATACAAGGAAGGGACATTGGGACAGGAAAAGCACATTCACAATCAATTGGAGGAGAGAAGAAAGAAAAAAGAAATTCTCTGGAAGCAAAAATCTAGAATTACATGGCTAAAAGAAGGAGAAAGGAACACTAAATTCTTCCACAGAATTATAATACAGAGAAGAATGCGCAACACCATCTCTTTCATACAAAATCAATGGGGGGAAGAGTGGAAAGCTATGTAGAGATCGAACAAGAGTTTATCAATCACTTCTAGGAGGTCCATCAAGAACCCCAAATTGATAGACGACGTACTATAGAAAAGATCACTCAAAATGTGTCGAAAATTATCACAAAAGAACACAACCAACTTCTTCTTCGACCAGTAATGCCTCAGGAGGTGGATCTAGCTGTGAACCAGCTCAAGGAGGGAAAAGCTCCTAGTTTGGATGGCTTCACCACTACCTTCTTCCACTCTTTCTGGGATCTTATCAAAGAGGAGGTGTGGCTAGTGGTGGAGGAATCGTGCAGTCTTCATTGGCTTCTACCCTCTATGAACTCAACTTTCATCGCCCTCATCCCAAAAGAAGGGAATACGAGTACTCCAGACAAATTTTGTCCAATCGCACTTTGCAATGTTATTTACAAGGTGATATCCAAAGTCATTGCTAACAAGTTGAAGCCGCCTTTGTCCTTACTCATATCGCCTGAACAATTAGGATACGTAGAAGGAAGACAAATATTGGACGGCATTATCCTCACTCATGAAATCATACACTCCCTCAAGTACTCCAAATAGGTAGGTATTATTCTCAAGATTGAGCTCTTTAAAAATTTTCATAGGTTAATCTGGACCTATATTCAAAAAATGCTAACATCCTTTGGTTTTTCCCCAATTTGGGTTTGATGGATTCTCAGCTTAATTTCCACAACATTTTTCTCTATCCTCATAAATGGCATACCGTCTTGACCTTTCAGCCCCTCTAGAGGCATCACACAGGGAGATCCACTTTCCCCTTTCCTTTTTGTTCTAATGGTGGAATGTGTGGGTCACCATATCAAACATGCCCTCCTCTCCCAACATCTCAAAGCTCTATCCATTCACAATTCTCCAACCATCACTCATCAATAGTTCGTGGATGACAACATGTTGCTTGGGTACCCTTTTGTTGAGGAAGCCTCCCTTTTTAAATCCCTTATGAATGATTTCTCTCATGCTTTAGGGACGAGCATAAACACAGCCAAATCACAGATCTTCTTTTTTCACACCCCCCCATTAATCAACATGCTATTGCCCACATTCTGGGCTTCTCCATAGCCTCCTTACCTTCCAAATACCTTGGAGCTCCCTTAATCGATTCTGCCATCAAGCACGCCTCTTGGCGTATGCTCCTTGAGAAACTTGAATCTCGACTCACTTTATGGACTCATAGAACTCTCAACATAGCTAGCAGATTAGTGCTAATCAAAGTTTTGCTATAGGAAATTCATCTCTACCTTTTCTCAATCTTGGCACCGCCTAAATGGGTCCTTAAAAAAATAAAAGCTCTATACCACAATTTTCTTTGGGGTGCAACTGGCACAAATCACAAATGGGCCTTGGCAAAATGGATGAAAACATGCTAGCCCAAAGAAAAAGGGGGTATAGGCCTCAGAGATCCTCATCACACGAATGTAATGATGGGTGCAAAAATATGGTGGCAGTGGCTCTCTGCTCCCAATAAGCCATGGGCAGCAATCTGGACAGCCAAATATGTCAATCGTAGACCAACGGAGGAGCTAATCAGATTCACTCCAACTGAAAGGGATCACTAATATGGAATGCCCCTAGACAACACTTCTTGTTGATCCAACAACATAACTTTTGGGAAATAAGTAATAGCAGCAGTGCTCAGTTCTGGATGGATGCCTAGAACCAACTACCAAAGCTCAACGACATCTATAGATTGCCTCCTTGCTAAGAGTGGGAGGAGAAACAAAAGGAATCCATCGAGCAACAATGGATTCCAAAGACAGAACAAGGGTATAGAAAATGGAAGCAGATTGACAGGTTGATCAAGAATGCGATAACAAGACTAAGGAGGTCATGGAGAGTGAGCTCCAGAATCGAAGCATTAGATCATCCGAAGGGAGGGATATTTTAAGATGGGGACATACACCAAGAGGTTCCTTCACCACTAAAGAGGCTTATAAAACTATATACAATGATCCAATGCCCCTCGATCCTAGTTGGGGAAGAATCTGTTCACCGGGTACTTGGCCCAAAGTCTCCCTATTCCTCTGGCTTGTTGGGCACCGAGAAACCCTCACTTGGCACAATCTTAGGAAAATAAAATTTCACGGGCCCTCCATATGTCCCAATTGTATTTCTTAGGAGGAATCACTCCAACACCTCTTGGACTCTTGCGCTCTTTCCTACCAACTATGGGAGAAGACTAGCTTTCATTGTCAAAAAAGATGCAGTGTGCGAAGATATAGTCAACTACATTCGCCATTAGCACGAGAACCCATACAAAAGTGAACTACTCAACCAATTATGGAGAATGATTCCTCGCCTTCTCCTCTGGACAATATGGAAAGAAAGAAACAAGCGCATATTCAAATATCAAAGCACTCTTGTAGAAATCATTTGGGGCAACTTTTGTCTCAATCTTAAAGAGACCTTGGCACTTCAAACTTGGCATATGGAAGATTTTCCCACTCTTGCAAATGAGAAAGCCATCTAGGAATTGGAACATACAACTCCCACAAGGTACTCACAATCAGAGACCTTGAGAAGGCAACAACATTAGAAAGCACTTATGGACCCCCCCTCCAAAGCATACTTTCAAACTCAAGTTTGATGGAGCTTCAAAGGGCAATCCCGACAAAGTAGGATTTGGAGGCATATTTAGAGATCATGAGGGTTCACCTCTCCTAATGTACTTCAGAAACATTGGGTGGGACATGAACAACTTGGCTGAACT
This sequence comes from Pinus taeda, assembly GCA_000404065.3. Classification (NCBI taxonomy): domain Eukaryota; kingdom Viridiplantae; phylum Streptophyta; class Pinopsida; order Pinales; family Pinaceae; genus Pinus; species Pinus taeda. Next base: position 15,450 of record APFE030350560.1, read on the forward strand.
GGAGAGTCTCTCGCAAGGATTACTCCTTTCCCAGCATCATGGGTTCCAACCCCTGGAGATCGAAGGTGATTCCCTAATCCTCATCAACCTAGCCAATCAACTCCTCAATGGGGCACATGCGTATAGAATTGACAATAGTTGGTGACTTGAAGCAAGATTGAATGCAATAGAACAATCGCTTCACACCAATCATGCCATCATATTCAATCACGTTAAATGTGAAGGAAATAAGGTCTTTGATCTGCTTGCTAATTTGGGGGTGGAAAATGGGCACACTCTTCTCACTCGAGCTCTAGACATAATTGAGAATAATGATCAAAATGAGGAGTGCGAAATATTGTTCCAAAGGGATGCAGCTCTCCCGGATGCAGGTATATAGATGGGCATTAAATATGATGGGAGAGGGGTGGGGCGAGATGGGGAAACAACTACCTACCCACAACAAGTCGGATAATTAACTTCTCATCAACGGATCTCTACATTTGAGAAGCGGAGGGTTCAATGGCATTGTTTTAAGTGGTTCTGGATATCATATCGTCTCCTCCGCTCCGGTTCATGCCTCATCACGCTCCAGCATGCCTGAGAATTTGGCTCTCTTCAATGCAACAGTAAGGGCGAATCGTAGATTGATAACCAACAATATGTGATTGCAATGAGATCGCATCGCAACATCGGCGGATCGCAGAATGGGGAGACCAAAGGGCAACGCCTTAACTTATAGTGATATGCGATTGCAATTAGATCTCATCGCAATATCGCAACGATGGAAACCAAGGGGCGAAGCCTCCAAACTTTTAAATGTGCGATGTCATGACACAGACCCAATGACGGATCACAGAATGGGGAGACCAAAGGGCAAGGCCTTTACTTATAGCGATATGCGATTGCGATTAGATCACATCGTAATATCGCATTGGCGGAATCCAAGGGGCGGAAACCAAGGGATGGAGAATAGGCAGGGGCTGTTGATCATAGTACTAGGCTCGCTGTGGGTGCCGAGGTGTTCATTATCTGGTCTTTTTGTTTTTTGCTAGTGTTGTTTGGGCTCTCGCTTCCTATCTGGAAAAATAATCAAGGAACCATCTTGATGTTTTTTTTGTGGAGTCTCGACTTGAGAACTCATACCATTTTTGAGGTTTTTGCTCTCACTCGACTAGTTTCCCCAATGTTGGGGGAGTCCAAATTTTGTTGATACTCTCTCATACCTTGGTCAAGCCCTTGTCTTCTTTATATCTTTCTCTACATATTAATAGATTACTTTTACTTAAAAAATTAATTATGAAGACATTTTACATTGATATTTTAGTTTCCTCATTCTATATTATGAATTTTTGGAGTTTAATTATTTTTATTTTAGAGAAATATTTTTGTATAGTCTAGTATGAGGGAAAGGTGTAATTTTGTGTATGTTTAACATGGAATTTACACTCTGCCAACAAGCTTGCAGATCGCCTAGCTAACGAAGGAGTTAATCTGAATAGCTCACCATTTTCAGGTCATCTCAATGAATCAACGGACACCCAACTTCAACAGGATTGCCTTTCTCTGGCAAATCAAGACCTTCTACCCCCGGCTGCAGGTGATTAGAATGTTCATAAATGAACGGGCCGCCTCATTAAAAGGCAAGTGGCAGCCCGCTCCAGACGTGTGGACGGAAGCGCCTAGATACCACATCCTCTGTCGGGCTCAGTTTAATGCAGCCATTACTCCGCATGGGAGAATGGTAACACGGTATTATATTTCATTCTGCTCCATTGGCTCGACAATGCATTATGCAAGGGTGGTAATGGTGGGTAAGGTCTGTAATTGGTCACGGGGTTTAGCGTGCAACTCGCTCAGCTTGTGGATGAGATTGTTTTGGCCGAGTGTGCCAGGCTTCAGACCTCGGCCCTCTGTGCAAAAGGCCCTGGTCTTCATCCTGGCGTGCTCTGGCTCTCTTGTTTATCTGTTTCAAAAGAATTTTGCATCTGCGTGGTCTCGTTGGCTCCAAAGCTTCTCGGTTCTGGGCCACACTCTCGGCGTCGCCCTGGTTCACTCCGGTCAGCATTCGGGGGTGGTAAGCTTTGGTTTTTCCCTGTTTTTCATTTCAATTGATATTTCATTACCTGGTCGGCTTTTGTGTGGCGAAAGGCTCCTTTGTACACCAGGCAACACCATACGAGCATGCCACGAGAACGAATGCGGCAACCTTGCCGAACGGGAGGCTCACGAGGCGGCGCTCGTGGGCGAGCTTCTCCTCCACGGTCATCAGCCTCATTTGTTTCTCCTTCAAAAGAAATTAACTCTCCAGGTGCTCGGAGGAGCTGTGGCAGAGGACGAGGGCGGGGTGGCACAGCGATGTGTTCGCTCGGCTCTCACCCTTCTACGCGGTTCCGGTTCCCCTGTGTTATTGATAACGCTACCTTTTATGTTACTGTTCGGCTCCAGAAATGCGAGCACACTGACTGACCAGCAGCTCCAGTGGAGCCACGACCACCCTCGCCTGTTCAAAGCACTCGATTGCAGCCTGCGGAGGCCTCGGGTGCGGCTGCGGGAGCGACTGCTGGAACAAGCGAGCCTGCACGCAATGAACCTCCCTACATGGATTCGAGCGCCTCTGACCCCTACGCCTGCCGAGTGGTGGAGGAACAACCGTCCACCTCCATGGATGAGTAAGTCCTCTGCTTGGTTGCGCTTTCAGTTCGAGAATGGCGGCTCCATAGTTTTTGCTCGATATTCATCATCGTATGTAATGTCTGTCAAGTGTCTTGGGAAGGGTATGAATGGTAGCTCTCAGTCTGTAATGGGAGCGGGTAGCATAGCTCAATGTCTGTTACGTGTCTTGTTTCTGGATCGTTGGGAAGTTCCGAGTCGTTTTGGCAGGGACAGGAAGCAATCTGAGTGTAACTAGTTTGTTATCTGTGTATAACTAGTTTATGAGGTGTCCTGGTATAGAGTAAGTGGACAGCTCCTTAGCTCCACAGTTATCAGGTTTATGTTCAGGTTTATGTTCAATGGCGGCCATCTGAGTATGGCGGATGTACTCTTCTGTAACAATTTTTGTATAATATAATAGCAGTAGTCAAATTTACACAAAAAAAAAAACATGGAATTTACACATAGCATTTGAAAAAAAAATCAATATCCTTTTTGAATAAAATGTTCTTCTACATTTTTGAAGGAAAATATTCCTATGCATACATATAGAGAAAGCAATTCAAAGTTAAAACAAATATTATGGTTTAAATATTTCCTTTAAGTTGACATATGACATCTCTATCTCTTTTTATAGATTTATCGTGCATTAAGAGTATGAATTTCCTCAATATGATTGTATGTCTTCAAAAAAAATGAGAAATAATTTGCACATAAAGGAATTTTATCATTATCAATGTATGATAAAATCAAAATTAAGATAGATTTACACTAATTGTAATTTTAATTAATACTATTTTTATGATAATTATTTTTTAGATGAAAAAAAAGGTTTTTTCTAAATTGTGACAAAACTATTTCTATTAATAAAAAAGGATATACATCATAGATACACATTAACAATACATAGATACACATTAACAATATAGAGTGTATCTGAGAAAAAAAAAAAACATTTGGACCTTGAAGGATAACATTAGAAAGCCAAAACTAGAAGAGTCCAAAGGCAATAGCTGCACCAAGCCACCACAAGCTTGCCATTAGCTAGGGAGAATATAAACACAACATGTAATAACAACCACTAGCCATCATGCCAACTAAGTGAGGCACAAAGACCTCAAGAAGGAATTACTAGATGTAAGGAGTAATAACCAAACTTAGAGTAAAACAAAGAGAGCCAAGAACTAAACTGCCCATGAGTGCACACCAAAAATGCGAGAATATCCAATAACCCCATAGAAAGGGAGAGATCCAAAGCCTGGCTTACCATCCCCATTAATATCTCCTTCATGCAATGACCAAGTTCCAAGAGTGAGTCATACAGTCTTTGCCCATAGATTCGTTAACCATGAGTCCAAAAAGAGGCCAAGGAGTGACAACACTTTGGGCAGTGCAAACCAAACACTTTGACCCATGGAAACCAAACTAAAAGTTCCACTGGAATATCCTCTAACACCCTAAAGCTACTAAATGAGTTATCACTTTCCATAACTAGTAATGAAACCATTCTAAAACCATCAAAAAGACCTAATAATATTCTATGACCCCAACAACAACACTTTAACCATAATGGCAAAAATGTGTCAAAAATATGAGTCCTCTAAACTTAATCCTTATCAAATGAAATAATGGTAAGATCTTGGCACTCTCCACCATAGGGTTAATATAATAACTAGGATGAAGAGGAGGGTCATGGAGATCAAGAGACATAGAATCTGACTCAAGAAAAACCTCTACCTAAGCCAATCTATAATCCACATTATCAAGATAGAAATGATGATTGTGCAACATGCACTTAATGTTTTCCAATCAAGAAAATAAATTATGGCTTTCAACATGTTTATCTTTGAAGATGAACTGAAGCAAAGTGTCCATTTGCTAGTACAAAGAAAGAGAATACAACATATGCAACCACTTCTACCTATACAACATATGCAAAGAAAGAGAATACAACATATGCAAAGAAAGAGAATACAACATATACAACATATGAAATCTACCTAGCCCTTTCTAAATCCAAACTTGACATTTGAATCTCATAATGATAGGGTCACTCCTCAACCTCTTTTGCCTCCAAGAGAATAATTTCTCTTCTAACTTCAAGAGGAACCACATTAAAAAATGTTCTAATAGAATCCAAAGCCATGGTGCTAGTGCGTTTAAAGACAAAAGAACTCAAACCACCTATCCTATTCAACATTCTCTAATGATGAGGAATGAAGCCACAAAGAGGGTAGTAGACCAAACAAGTATAAAGCCCACAACCAAAAAAATAAGAGGAATGACAAATAATTTACCCTTGCTCACCTTGACACAAAACTAGCAAATCATCCCCCCAATGCCACAACAAAGGGCCAAATTTGAGGAAATAACTCAATTTTGGACAACTCAAGGACATAAGACTCAAAAATCCCCATAGCCTAAAGAGATTGAGAAAAAACTAGTACCAAATTCACAATCAGAGCGAAGTTGAGACAAAATAATAAGAGCAACCCTAATATAAACACTAAAGGTTCGTAGAGGAAAGACTAGGTACCACCCATAAAAAACAACACCCAACCAAACTAGACAATACCCCTACTTAAAGAATAATCCCTAATAGGTAGAGACAATCTGAAATCCAAATGCACAAAGATATTGCACCAATTACAACCATAATGCACACAGAAAGATAATAGCATAGGGGAAACACTAGGGCAACCCTCAATTATACCACATTTTAGGAGATACAAACATAGAACTAAATTCACATTAGGATGAAATAATTGATGAATTAAGAACCACAATACCTCCCCACCCTGCCTATTAGAGACACAATTGATATGGTAAGGAAAACTCTTGAGATAAACTAGTCTCACCCACACTCCACATATGCACAAATAACTGCCAAGGAAATGGAAGATGAGTATAAAACCTCACCTCCTTTCTCACAATTTAAGTAACCTTGTGACCTCAAAGACACAAGCATGCATTTAAATCAACCAAACCTACAATACATCTTACAACACTCCCAGCCAATTCTCTTACACACCATAGTGGGTTTAAGCCATTTGTTGAGGGGGCACACCTCACAAGAAATCTTCCTATATCACCCTATCCAAGGGATATGAAAAAATAAGTTATATAGATTGCAATTACTCTTTACCATTTTATATCCATAAATTATTTTTACAAGTTTAATGGATAATATTCTTATAAAGCTTTTTTTATATGACAAAAACATTCATATAAATATAAATATCAATTATGGTTTACTACTTCATACAAACACTTTCTTTCCGACCATTTTTATTTTAATTAACTACATTAAAATGAATGAATATTAATATTAAAAGCTAGAATTATTTATTTCTTAGAGGAATATAAACCTTCACATTCATTCAACTCTACATTTTTTATTTAGATAGCAAATTCTAATTATGAATTTTTTGGTCATTTATTCATTATCAAAAGGAAAACTTGGTCCCTATCATATACTTTTCAACAAATAACAGATTTCACTATCACTCTTCAAAAAAATTGAACCTAAAATTTAATAAAAATTAAACCTCTTACTCATATCTCATAGATTATCTCATAAATTAAGAAATTTAATAATTCATATTAAAATTTATCTAACCCTTTTATCACATTTTAATCCTTCATATTTTTTTAACAAAATCTTTTACGCTATAAAAACAATAGCAATCCTGAAAAATATACGTACACTTCCAATGTCGAGATTTCTGCTAGGCCGACTCTTGCGATGAAGCAAATCTCAAGCGGTCGAGGTTTTTGGCAAAGAGGTGGCATGAGATTCATATAAACCACAGGTCCAAAGCACTCAACGTAGATAGAGTTCACACACTGCAAAATCTACAAAAATGTCAACCAATTCTGGAAAATTCGAGCAAAGACGAATCAGAAGTTATGGCGTACGTCGCCCAAGCCGAAATCAAGACAGAGGTATCGCTGATCAGGGAGGTGCTCACCTGTACCAAGAGAATTTTTATGTCCGATTAGAAAGAAGTTCATGGCCGATCCAGTTACAATCCCTAATTGTCACCTCACCTACGATCGAAAATCCGTGGAACATTTGCGCAAGGCTCCATGAGATGTGCTGCTCGATCTGAGAATGAAAAAAAGAATGGACGCCTGGTTCTCCGAATACAAGATCGACCGCCCCTTTCATTCCATGAACAGCCGAAGCTTCGACCGAGGCTCCTTCATTGGTTCGGTAATTTCTGTATCGAAGAAGCGCGAGGAATCCCTGTTACGCGAATTCGTAATGGTAATGAAACGCGGACGGGTGCATTATATGGCCGACGGATGGGGCATGTGGTGTGTGGCGAGGCTGTTGTCATGCGAACCCCCCTCTGGAAAATGGGTTCCCACCGCGCTCTCTGTCGCTAACTATTTTTATAGTGGTGAAAATTTATTGGCCCCTGAAGGCATAGACCTAGGCATACACCCTAACTACTCCCTCCTCTGCCCAATTAATGATGCACTGAAAGAACAACGCCAGTCGACTCATGATCGAGATTTCAAACATGGACTCATAAAATTCATGTACGCGCTAGTCTTGAACAGCCCTGATATTTCCTCTATTGAAGGAAAAGTGGAAGAAATTGTAGCATTTGTGACTATGAAACTGTGGTCCAACTACGGGATTTACAATTTTGGGTGTACTTGAAACAATTTCTCACCTTAGAATGGCTCTGCCAAAGCCTTGAATTCCACGAGAGTATCTCTGAAACAGAAGTCATAAGGACATTGCTTGATGCGACATTAATAATGTAGGGAGCATAGCAACAGTAAGTGCTCCCCAAACAATTAGGAAGGGTATGAGAATTCTGGAAATATTGTGTCAGCACTCGAAGAAAGCATGCGTGCAGTTGAGTGAGATTATTATGCGTGGAGCAAAGTTGGTTTTCCCGACCCTTTTCCATCATATGAAGATTGCAGGGGAGTATGTTGAAGTTTCAGTCGTGTTTGCAGCGCAATTCTCTGTGGAGCCTGAGACCCCAGTCCCTATCAATGTCCACTTAGAGCCTCATGAAATGCCTGCCCCTGTCCCTGTCGAAAATGAAATGCCTGTCCGTGTCGAAAATGAGAATGATGATAATGAGAGTTTTGATAACGAAAATGAGAGTGATGATTGACATAACATAAGAATGTAGGATCACACTACGACAAAATAAGGTTTTTTTTGCCTTTTGGCCCCTTGTTTTAGCCTAATTTTGGGGATTAGTTTTAACTTTGGAAGTTCTGTATTCAAATTTTCTTCCTAGTTGACTCAGTGAAAATACAATGGGTACAAAATTTTGGAAACTTAAATCGCAGCTTTATGGTTAAAAAGCTTTATGGTTAATAAATATTTGTTTCAAAAGGTGAATAACTAAGAATATTATAAATCTAAAAATCAATATTATTAATTTATGGTTAAAATAATTTTATTGGATATATTAATTTCTTGGGTTTATAATATTAATAGTCTCTATTAACAATATGTTGCATTTATTAATCCTTTGTGTTTATAATATTAATAATCTCTTGTATTTATATTTTTTTTTTTCTAAGTAAAACTAGGCTATTATATGATGTACAGTGAAACTTTTACACACATGAAATCATTGTGTCCATGGCCAAGTGTGGTAATTTGGACTCAGTTTACCGAGCACAAAAAACACTGCCCACACCGGGGCTTCGCACCTAGACTTGAGCTAAACGTGAAGGGCTAAAATGACCACACGAGACGGATTAGTCCCACGCACAGGCACAAAATCAGAACAGTACTGCCCTCGGAGGGGCATGGAAACGAAACAAGACTGCCCACGCACGAGCCTCATAAGACTCTCGACAATTTGCGTGACAGGCGATGCGAAATCAACAAAAGAAAGCAGAAGCTTTGGATATGAAACTGAAAAATTAAGAACAGAGCCATAAACCCTCATAGAACCTCACGAGAGCTCGATGACGAGGAAATGAGCCAACTGAGTGCTACTCCGAGGGCTTTTCCTCGACCACCCTACACCATCCATATTTCTCTCGCAGGGCGTTCCATTCGTCCTCATCGTCCTCCTTAGAAGTCGATGCTTTCTCGTTTTGAGGGTTGTTAGGGACTTGCTCAGGTGCCTCCTCCTATTTCTTCCCTTCCTCCGCTCAAATTCCACCTCGGGCTTTCTCCTGACTCCTCGAATCTCCTTCATCTTCGTGGGGCTCCTCGATGAACAAAACCGAGACATGTGCATTGATACGTGGTTTGTCCATCAAACTGCCAAATGCGAAGATGGTGGAGCCAAATGCACGTGCAGGGGCTAGTTCCTGATTAGAACCTCCCGCCTCCATAAATTGACTAACTTGGATGGGGTTGGTGTGAACCCCTTCGTGGCAGCGACAACGACAGCAAGGAAGGCGAGGCCTTGAGGATGGAGGACGAGACGGCCTTCCTCGAGGAGGTCCTCTGCTTCGAACCATCTTTGCAGGAGCAGCGGGACCTTGTGTAATTGCAGGAGCAGGGCGGAAGCAAGGTTGGAGACTGCCCCCAACCAGATTTGCAGACTTGTGATGCAGGTACTGCTCAACTGAACGTAGACACCATTCTACTGAACGCAAATGTCCCTCAACTGAATGCAGACGCCATTCCACTAAGCGCAAATGCCCCTCATAAACAAAATGCAAATGCCTCCCTTCTGGAGCTGTGTCCTGTAGAGTGACTCGGCATACAGCGCAATGATCCCTGTGGCCCGGATCAACACCCAACTTAACAAAACCTTCCCTCCCTTGGTTTCTATCGGCCATAACTGCAAATTGGAGTTTCTCCCTTTCACCCAATGTTGCATTGAATGCAATTTCAGGCACTCTCTGTACCAACCATCCATGGCGGTGAGTTGATATGAAGTCTTGCCTCAGGCACGCAGAGGCACATGGCTGTCATGTGGCCTTGCCATGACACCCGTCCAATCACCCGCATCCGGGGCCTCTGCATCACTTTGGATCAGGCTAGTAAGTTCCTCAGCCTAAGCATTGTTTGGAATTATGGTTGTAATGCCATTGAGAAAGGTATTGGTATTTTCAACTCCTATGTTGGCCAAGAGGTCGGCAACCTTATTGCCTTCCCTTTTGGTATGCATGAAAGAGACGACTCTGTTACTGCGAAGAATTTGTTCAATGCCCTTCAGCCTTGCTTCGAGCCTCCAGCTTGTGGCAATTTTCCTAGCTTGAGATCCATTTTGGAGACGTTTGGCCATGTTGATGAGGATCTCGGAATCTCCTTCTACGACAAGAGGTTGGAGTCTTAGCTCCTAGGCGAGAGAGAGTCCTTGCCAGAGACCCTCTTACTCTACTGAGTTGTTAGTGTCCGAGCCTATGTTGCCAAAATAAATGTGCATGAGGATGCCTTCATGATCTCTTAGGATTCCTCCAAAACCCGCTATTCCAGGGTTGCCTTTGGAGGCTCCGTCGAAGTTGAGCTTATAGGAGTGCTTTGGAGGGGCCTTCCATTTGGCTTCGGTGTTGGAGCTCCTTTTGGTCAGGCTGCTCTTCTGAAGTTCCTGAGGGAGCTGCAATTGCTAGTTGTCTAGAATACTTTTCTCACTGGGTAGAGATGGAAGATGCTCTTGTGTCCAAGGTCGAAGCAATAATGTTTCTTTAAGATTGCCACAGAATTTCTTCCATATTTCCTCAATCTAAGAGCTTTGGTTTTTAAATATTATTTTATTTCTTTCCTTCCATATGCTCCAAAGGATTAGCCCTGGGATTATGTTCTGCTTTAAATTTGTAGTGCTAAGAAATGGATAGTTCTCCCATTATGGACATCTCAAAATTTGTATCCATACACTTGGCAAATTGATGTCCTAATCAGTCCATATTGTTGCCAAATATTATGTCATCTACATACACTACCATAATCAATAGGTGGTCATCTTCAGATTTTATATACATATTTTTACCCGTAGTACCCTTTCTAAATCCTTTTTCCTAAATATATTTATTGAATATAGCATACCAAGATATAGGTGTCTGTTTGAGTTCATATAGGAGCTTTTTCAGTTTGCAAACAAAACCTTACTTTTCTGAGTATGAACTATTATGGCTCCTTAATGTATACTTCTTCTAGATATCTATTGAGAAAAATTGACTTCACGTCCATCTAATATAACTTGATGTCTTTATGACTAGAAAAAAAAAGAAATATTTTAATAGCTTCCAATCTACCTACTCGTATAAATGTTTCCTCAAAATTTATCCCCTCTATTTGTGCATACCCTTTGCAGACTAGTTGAGCCTTCTCCGTGATTACTTGACCTTTCCCATTTAACTTATCTTTGAAGAGGAATTTTTTGCCTATGAAATGTTTCTCTTTGAGTCTTGAAGCAAGCTCCCAAGTGACATTCTTCTCAATTTTTTCAAGTTCTTCATTCATAGCTCTCACCCAATATTTGTTCTCACTTTCTTCACTAGGATTCTTAGGTTCAACTTGAGATATTACAGCAAAATTTACACAACTTCGACTCCAACAAAATCCTCCTCGTATGAAAATCAAATATTTGATCTGCAATAATTTAACTCTTGGGATGCTTTTTATGTACATACCTGGGTTGTGTTTTGGGCCTTAGAGTTATGCTCGTCTCTTCATCTTCATTATTTGACTTTGTTCCTTCATGGTCTGAGGATCTGATGGTTGGAATGTCTTCTTGATATGAGTTCATGTTTCCTTTAGAGGACTCAGATTATGGTACTATTTCATTTACTACTATATCAATGTAGTCCTCAACTTTATTTGTCCTTGTATTGTAGCACTTGTATCCTTTACTTTGATCAAAGTACCTGAGAGCTATATCCTCATCAGCCAACCAAACATTTTAGGATTTTTATCATTCCTTTTGATAAACCATTTTCTCGCAAATACATTGTAGTGCTTCAGTGATGCATGTCTCCCTTTCCATAACCCATAGGGAGTCTTATCATTGCTAGGCCTTCATTGTGTTTTGTTTGATAGGTATGTTGTTTATTGTGTTGCTTCTCCCCAAAAGGTGTGAGGTATTTTTGGTTCATCCATCATACCCCTTGTCATCTCTTGGACTGTTTTGTTCTTTCTCTTAGCTACTCCATTTTTTTTGTGGATATTTGACCACAAAATATTGCCTCTTTATGCCATGTTCTTCACATAATTATTCAAACTCTCTTGAAGTGTATTCTCTTCCTCTCTCTAATCTTAAGAATTTTATATTTATACCTTTCTCATTTTCTACTTGAGCCTTAAATATCTTAAAATTCTTAAGTGCTTCTGATTTTTCTTTTAAGAGAATTATCCATTTGGCTCAGGTAAAATCATCAATAAGCAACATGAAATACCTTTATCCTCTAGGGATTTGTTTTTGGTTGGGCCAATAACATCTGTGTGAATTAGCTCCAATGGTCCAGATAAATATAATTACTTTGTCTTAAAGTGAGTCCTCGCCTGCTTACCAAATTCACAAGACTTACAGTTTCAATTATCACGCCTTGACAGTCTTGGAAATCCTCTTATTGCTCCTATCTAGTTGACTTTTACCATAGTGTCAAAGTTCATATGACCAAGCCTCCTATACCACAATCGTGTTTGATTTTTATTTCTCAAGTAGCAACTTACTATGGAGTCATCAAACACATATACATTATTGTGAGTTCTGACTACCTTTCTAACCATATTTCCATTTTCTTCATCTTGGATCTCACATTCCTTGGATCAAAAGGTCACATTATAGCCATTATCGCACATTTGGCTCACACTAAGCAATTTGTGCTTGAGATCATCTACATACAACACCTTTCAGGCTTCATTATTTTCATCAAGAATAACTACATCCTTACCCTTAATTCTTGCTAGCGAAATGTTCTCAAAAGTGACATTGTTCCCTCTCTCTTTTGTTTTAGTGATAGGAATTTAGTTTTATCTATGGTCATATGCTTGGAACAACCATTGTCCACTTACCATTTTTTTTTTATAGTGTGTTGACAAAGCAAGTCCATGTTCTACATTCTTTCCAAACTTAGATTTCTGATTCTTATTATCCTTTTGAAAATATGGCTACCAAGTTTTTTGGGATTTAGATGAATACTCAAATATGCTTCTCTGTTAATTTTAATTATGCATTCAACAGTTGTATCCAACTGATTTTAACATAATGTATCATTTTAGGGTCTATTGGTCATTAGAATAGGTTACATAGTAGCTTCCTCAACCAGAATGCTTCTCTATTTATCTCACATGTTGTAATATACTCAACCTCAGCACTACTTAAAGAAAATGTGTCTTTCTTTTGTATCATCCATGAGATGATGAAGGATACTAAATTGAACCATCCTCCAATAGTGTTCCTTCCATCTATTCATTGCTTCCCTAGTTAGAATTTGTATATCCAATCAAGTGGACATCATTCCTCTTATTGTACTTTAGAAAGTAGTGGATAGTTCCTTGCAGATATCTCAAAATATGTTTTTCTTCTATCAAAGGACCATTCTTCGACTCCACTTAGAATTGACTAAGAAAATTTACTGCAAAGCATATGTTTGGTCTAGTTTTCACCAAGTACATCAGTGAGCCAATAAATTGTCTATACTTGGAAGGATCCACAGGGCTCCATTAAGAAATCCTTAGTATTTTGAAACCTGTGGTCATCGAGGTTTTCATTGGTTTGCAATCCATCATGTCAAACCTCTTCAAAATCTTGATCACATACTTACCTTGACCTAGCTAGATTTTTTAAGGTCCTTACCATACTTCTAGTCCCAAATAGTAATGCATTGGCCCTAGATCCTTCATGTCAAATTATTATGATAGTTTCTTCTTTCATTCTTCAATTCAACCTTCTACAGCTATCAAGATAATATCATCCATATACAGAATAATCATTACCGGTTCACCCTTCACAACCTTTAATATAAATATTCAAATCGATAAAACTCTTTGTGAAGCCTAATCTCTGAAGGTATGCTTGTTTGAGGCCATATAATTTCTTCTTCAATTTGCAAACATGTGCCTCTCTATCTTTAAATTCAAATCCCAAAGGTTTTTCTCTATAGACTTCCTCATCAATTGTGCCATTATAAATGCCCTCAAGTTCAGAAAAGCCCCTAGCCACAAATGTTGCATTATACTTGCCAATGCCTCCTTTTGCTGCATGTTTGATCTTATAGATCCATTTGGAAGATACGACTAATTTATCTTTGAGCCTAGGCATGATATCCCAAAATCCATTCTTCATTATAGATTGATATTATTCATTCATGTCATCCTTCCATTATTAATGATTGACAACTTCTTCAAAAGTGGATTGCTATGATTCTATTAGTTTTTCATGCAGGATGCATATTTAGAATATAGTTTGGGCTTCTTTGCTTCCGTGAATGTGCCTTGAGCCGCTTTATGATCCTCTACATAGAGTAGTTTAGAGTTCAACCAGTTAGGTCTCTTTCATGATTTTGGGATGAACAAAAGTTTAATAATTTCACTACGGACTTCATCTTCATGAAAAGATTCTTCTTCTTCTTGTTTGATTCTTCTTCAAATATTGGAATTTATTAATCATCATATTCCATAGGAAGTTCCTTAGATTTCTTGAATGTGACACTTTCATCAAATATAACATCTTGACTTACTTCTATACAATATCCTTCCTTTATGTAGATCCTATAGGTCTTAGACGAGTTATTGTAGCTAAGAAATTTTCCACTTATGCCTGAAGGGTCCAACTTATTTCTTTTGTCCAGTGACCTGTGGGGACTTCGATTTTGAATATATACAACTATCTTAGTGGATTCTCCCCACAAAAATTTTAGTAGATTCTGATCATGCAACATTGCTTTTCCACTTTCTTCGGATTGATTCTTTTGCTCCACAACTCCATTTTGTTGTGGATTATATCGGTCTACCAACTCCCTCCTAATCCTAGACTCCTTACAACATTCTATGATTTTCTTGGATGTATACTC
>APFE030350563.1:13564-26454 GCA_000404065.3 Pinus taeda
TTCAACATCACATTGTGATGCATTTCCATCTCCTAAAAAATTTTGGGGCCCAACTATAGACTATACCTAACTACTCAAGACTAAATAGTGCTTGCTTTAATTCCTGAAATGTTCATTCCACCTTCAAAACTAGATGTTGTTAAAGGGGAAGATAAACAAACAGTACTGGAAATGGAATAATCATTTCCTTGGAGAATGTGCACATTCTGGCTCTTATAGTCTATAGTTGACATCCGTCCAATTCCTTATGGTACTTTAGATTCAGTTGCACCCAGGCCATATGCTGGCATTAGCATACGGTTTAATTGCCCTGAACCTGGAGCACCAATAATATTATTGCCAAGACTGCTATTGCCATTGGCTAGAGAAGATAAAGTAGCCCTCCCCCTAATTTCATTTGGAAGGACTTGTGGCCCAACAATACTGGCAGATGGCAAATTCAGGGCTTGTCCACTTTGAAGCTAAGAACCTTGAAGTTGTCCGCCAGGTTGCTTTTGTGCTGCAGATCTCTGCAGTTGTTGTTGTTGTTGGTTTATATGATGTTTCTATTGTTGTTGTATCAATTGCATCACTATAACATTGTTTGGAGGATTAGATGCTCCATTGTTGTTTATCCCACAATCCACACTGCCAACTTGTGCACCTGTATTGTGTTGCTGTTGCAGCATAGGAAATCCTGCAGATGTATCATTGGTCGGTAAACCCAAATTTCCAAAGGAAAGAATATGTTGTTGTGGCTGGCAAAATTGCTTCAGCTCTATGCTTCTCGGGAGTCCCTGAAGTAAATTTCCCTGACTGTTCATCAATGGTTGCCGAAATTTCCCTCTATTTAAAGGATTAGAGTTTACACCATGAAATGCTGCTTGTAAAAGCAGTGTCCGATCAATGTTTAAGTACAATCTTCATATAGTACCATTATTCTAGTAGTAAATGGAAGCAATTATTAGGTAAGTTTGCAGAACATAGAAAAAGATCAAGAAGACATTTTACAGGAAAGCATGACAATAAGCAGAGGGGTACCATTACCATATAAAACCTTTACTAGAGCACCAAGAATATGTCTTTGAAGGCATAAAAGTTGTATTAAAGCAAGTGAAACATTTACCATTGATGAGTGAACTAAACATTAGGAGCATGACCATTGCATTTCACTTTAACATATGGTCTACACATAGAGATGTGTTTGGTAGGTTATAACTAAACATATATACAATGAAAGTATTCGTTGGCTTCTAAACATATGTACAATAAAAGCATTCTATCACATAGAGATGTAATTGAGAATGAGCAGCTAATCATATATGCATGATGGGCCATGGCATCAGCAACACCAGTTAGTGTTTATTGTGGTGCCATATTGTGCAAGTTGTTCCTGCAATTGATGCCGCATTTTCCTGTGTGCATCCCTTTCATGGATGTGAATTGTTATCTTAAGTATTTTTCTTATTTTCTTTAACAACTTAATGGCCGGGCGCAAACGGTAAAGCGACAATGATTGTTGTGGCAAGATCCTTGTCTGCATATCTTGTAACGTAAGTTCTTGTTGCTGAATTTCTTCGCAACACTCATACAACATTTGTAGGTAGCATGTATCCATACCTGTTGCCATCCAAAAAGGAAACATTGTAAGTGACAATGGATATGTTTGACGATTTTGTTTGAATATTTAAAATAAAATAAACAATTCCAAACGAGTATAAAATCATATGAAAGTAAATGTAATAGCAAGCAAATGTATGTGAAACTTGGTTATGTAGTGAGTGGTGTTTACCATGTGGGTAATTCTGGAAGACAGGTAGTACGATTGGCTAAAGTGTATTATTCTGAATAGATTTTGATGCAAGCAATGATTCCTCTTGCTGTCTACGCTTAAGATATGGATTCTTGTGCATTTGTGCAATGTGTAAGAATGGGAACGCTGGATTGATGTGTATGTCTGCCAGTGACCGCACTCTTGAAATTGCAGTGAATGTTAGCCCTTGGCGTTCTCTGGTGCCGATGTCCACTGTTGCTTTGTCTAATGTCATTCCATGTGACTTGTGTATCGTTAAAGCCCATGCCATTTGAAATGGTATCTGATGGCGTGTACCCCTTGTGATGGGAGAAATGGGTACATATGTTGGGTGTGAAATGTCCCATGGTGTTCCTCTGTATTGTCTAAAGTCGACAACCACGAAGGATGGTAATTCTGGGGGCTTTGAACCAATTGAATAAAATATTGAGATGACCTTCCCAAGTGCGCCATTGACGAGGCCTGCATGTACCCATAAGTTGCTGGTGAGCATAACTTTTTGTTCATTGCATAAGAGCATTTTGCAGGCAGATGCTCATCTTCTGTTGTAGTAGGAGTTTTTTGCCTTTGTTGTTCTGCAGAGCAAAGCGCTACTGGGATGTTCAATTTTTTAAGCATTTTCTTATTATGCAAGACAACTGAGTTGTTTGTTGCAAATAGGTGCATTGATTCTTCAAATGTGCATTTCTCTTCATGTGTAAGAGACGAACTTATTCTTGACATTAGGTGTCGCCAATCTTCAAGTGTAGATATTCCATTCCTAAGATTTGCAAGTATTTGCCGGAAAGCAACCTGGGACGGGCTAGCTCCTTGTTGACGGAAAACGGTCGAAAGTGTTATGAATATGTCGAAGCTGCGCCAAAGTGCAGTGCCATGTGATGTCCCAGCATATAAAGGAATGTCTTTTACAGGTGGTAGTTGGCCTAAATCTCCGACAAGGATAATTGAGCGATTACCAAATGGTGCATTCCAATGAAGAGGGAATGCCTCTCTTAGACGATCGTCAATGCGAGAAAGCATTTTTGGACCAATAAAGCTCATTTCATCAATGAGAATGTATTTTACATGACGGAGTTGCTCTTGCAGTTGTAGGAGTGGTTGGCCTTCGAGAGGATGCATTGTTTGGATAGGGATACGAAGGGCAAAGTGAATTGTGAGGGCATTTATATTGAAAGCTACAACGCCAGTTGGTGCAAGTAACAACAAAGGGCTTTTGTTTGCTGGTGAGTTTTCCACAAATGCTTGGTGCAGACATTTAATCAAATGGGATTTTCCTGTGCCAGCTGTTCCTTGTATGATGATTTTGCGTGGTGGTTTTGGCAAATGGGTTTTGAAGTATGAAAAAATAGTGGTAAAAGCTATGTTTTGGGTAGGGGATAATGTGTGATCATGGGGAAGGTTGGAAAAAGAATGATGTTGGTTTTGAATGGTTGAGCAGTTGAATTCAATGAAATTTATGGCAGTTTCTTGCAAGGGGGGAGGGAGAGTATTTTGTGACCAATTGTGGTTGACATCGAAGTCGCGGTAGCCAATCATGTCGAGGTCATCAATTGCAATATTGTAACCTGGGTGCAGTTGAGAGAGGATTTGCCATTCATTCATCTACATGGAATTAGGAGGGGTGTGTGGGGTAGTTTGATCTTCAATAGGTGGGTTTTGTGGGTTCTCAATTTCTCGATGGACATGCCATGGTGTATATGTACCCTTTTTTTGTTCCCAGTGTGCAATAATTTCTGCATCAGTTGAACCAATATCATCAAGGAGTGTTCAGAAGGGGAAATACAATAGTAATTCACTCCAGCAGAAGGTGGCATAAGAAGGATTAGCAAAGGAAGGAATGACATTGTAACGGGGCAAGACATGTACAATCATTGGGGGGAATATGTGTTTCCATTGGTTTTTTCTCCGCTGGGCAGAATATGACCACGAGCGAGCATCTTCAAGGAGGGGCAGTGATTCTAATGAGGCAGGCCTGTTCATCTATGCAACGATAAAGTTTGGTGTCGAACCAGGATTTTTAGTATCTTGTGAAACACGTTTGAAAACAGCCCTGTTGACATTCAAAGAACGAAATGTACGGTTGCAAAGAGAGAGAGGTAGCTTTTGTAACATATGGCATATTTCTTGTGCACCAATGTCTCTATCTGCAATGGTTTCTATAAGGAGTTTTCGGATGACAGCACCAGTAGGTGCTTCTGGAAGGGCACTTTGTGATAGCCGTGATAGCATTTGACGGTAGCTCTCAGATCTTGTTTCTGCTTTTGTTACATACTTTGAAATATATTTCAACACAGCATGGCGAGAAAGGACTAGTTGGCAATCAACATTTGCTCTCCAAATAGAGAGTAGATCGACATTGTGAATATTCAATCTTTCATCATTGCGAGCAGGGACGTAGGTTTTATGACCTTTTATCATCAATAAAAAGTGAAGAAGTGGACTTCAACTCCCACGGTAATCCATATGGGCAGCTAAGTACATTGTCTTTCTTACGAAGACAAGAAGATTCATGACACTTTGTATGATGTTGAACGCAATTGACGAGCTCTGTATAGTCTTCAAACTGATTGGACGCGAATATTGCTGCTGTGTCAAGAAGACATGGGTTATGAATTGTTGATTGGTGAAGCGGAATATTTCGGTGTTCTGCCTGACGTGGATTCCAAGCAGTTACGTAGTGGTCGAAATATTTCTGTGCATTAGCAACTTCTAATGCATTGTCCTAATGAAGTGTGTCCATGTCTGGTGCATTTTGTAGCGAGAGGAAGCCATGAATGTGTGTGGATCCTCTATGTTGCCATTCGTATCTGAATATAATATGAAGGTTACATTTGGTTAATACATATATATGCAATGTATAAAATTAATGTAGAGGGAAATGGATATTAAATAATACCTGCACTAGTAGTCGATTGCATGGAGGCCTTTTTGCAGGATTTCTTCAAGGAAAATTGTAAATCTACAATGCATATATTGGGCTGTTAGATGTGGGTTTTTAATTATGTTTTAAATTTTCCATTGGAAGGGGTTGGCTGGTTTGGAAGGAACACTGGTGGGCATGATCGTGTGCAAGTCATGCCATTTAGTATTAGCTGCGCTGAGAGTGAAGAAGAATGTTGGGCTTCCTATTTGCGTGATCATGTCAGTCAGCTCAGATCGTCGTTTGTTCCAGAAAGACCGTGTTCCTCGTAGCGCTTGCCTTTAATCAAAATCAACGTGGGGCCTTTAAACCCACATTTCCTAAGTGCAAACATGAATGAAGACAAAATTTACCAAAGTTGATATTTCACTTAGCAATAATGCAAAGTCGGAATATCACAAAATATAACAAATTTTTATGTCAAATTTCCTTTTTTAGCACTTATCTAGCTATAATTAACTTTAACCAAATTGAATTCCCTTTTGTCTCTCTTGTATTTCCAATTTTCAAATGATAGTGTGAGTTAACTTATCATTTCTCTTTTTATCACTTGAGTTAGGAAATTGAATTCTTGGAGGAAAGATAGGGAGAATTCATAGGAAAGGAGCGAAAATAGGGAGAGTTTTAAGGATTGAAAAGAGGGAAAATGTGAGATAATGGAGGAGAAAAATTAGGGGAACGAGTGGAGGGAAATTAGGAGAGATTTTAGTAGAAGGAAGAGAAAATAAATTTGCTCAAGTGCCATGTCACCAATGACTCATTCAATTCTATGCCACATGTGCATCCTCAACTGTTGCCATGTGTCCACCCCTTAGACTACCACCTCATGATACTAAAGATAGACATTACTAAAAATAGACAATGCTAAAAATAGTAATATGCTTGAATGTCCACAATATTATATTTGTTAGTCTCAGAATTTGATGTGAAACCTGAATTTGCTGTCAGTGTTGCCACATTGAGATTGCTAAAATAAAAGGTTCTCAGAATCGGATGAAACCACCACCATTAGACTCAGAACTCAGTGGGGAGTTTGAATTTGTAATCACTGCTTCTTGGCTCCGACTACTAAAAATAGAAGGTTCTTAGATTTGGATGGGAAATTTAGAATGCAATGGGGACCCTGGATGTGTAATCAAACCTGACAAACAACCACTGCTAAAAATAGGATGTGCTTGGTGTCGCATATGAGTATAGTCATTGGATTTATCTCGCAGTAATGAATTCGAATTTGCGATCAAAATCGACATGCAAATACTGCCAAAAATAGAAAGTGCTTGCATGTCACCCATAAGTAGCTCACTCGGAATCTTGCAAGGATTCTAAATAGAAAGTGCAATGCATGTCACTGGGAAAGGCCTCACTAGAATCCTGAGTTCATAAGGGATTTGATTGTGTGATTCATACTGTAGTATCACGCTTGGAATTCCCTCTCCTAGAGAGTATGGAACCTATTAAAAATAGATGCTCTTTCGCATCTGTTTAAAATTGTGTCTAAGCTATCACCAAATCAGTCTTGCAACTAGTCTCCCTAGAAACCAACCCTCAGCCTGTATCTGTAATACATATGTCTCTGAACCTCCAGCCTGAAAAATGCGCTGGTCTTTAACCCTCTAAATTTGCAAAGGGCACATTTAGGGCTTAACAGAAACCATGAGATACATTCTAGTTGAGGCCCACTTCACTAGGTGGAGCTTTTAATGCCTCTACTACCTTTGAGAGTGTGGGTGCATTATTCCATGAGTGGGCAGCTTTGACAGTTGTGAGTTGCATGAGTTGTGGCATTGATGGTGGGGGTTGCATCACTTCATGAAGTGCACACTCCTTGGGGTTTACTATTGCTTTATGAAGGCAGACCACCTAAGGCTATTGATGACACGCTGCATGTAACTCTAGAAATTTCAAATTACTGCTTTCTCTTTTAATACAAAACAGAGATTTGACCACAAAGGAGGTTTCCTAGATCTTAGTGCCTGTGAACTTCAGCCTTGGGGTTGATCTGAAAGATTAGTTTACAACAGCAAACACTGAACAATATTTCATCATATTTCCATCCAACATAGGCAGCATAATTTACGGCACTAAATCTTCCCTATTTATCTTCAAGATCAATGTTAAATCCCTAGACAATTTCAGCGTTAACTTATGTGAAGATCTGCAAGACATACAAGTGCTGGAAATTACAAAATAATGAAGACAATGATTGTTGGAAATGAAATCTGTAATTGTACAAGTATTGGACAGCTCAAAACTTCACACACACGTATGATGTTTCCAGCGAGCTGGAAACTTGGCACACACACATATGATGTTTCCAGCGAGCTGGAAACTTGGCACACACACATATGAAGTTTACAGCTGTCCAATACTTGTAATACTTGTTTAATATATATAATTCAACACACACACACAAATGAAATACATGTACATACCCTAACTTTATCACAAAACTTCAAGCTCTCCAAAAACCATGAAAACAATGAAAGCCATAACTAGAGAAAGGATACTCCAACACGCTAGAATCACCAGTAGCAAGTAGCCATAATGGCGGAGAGTGCTTTGGTAGCCATAAACTTGAATAAGATCACATCCCAGGTTACCAAAATAATAGATCACTGGATGATTATCTATAAGGTATCAGATACATTTATACCTTTTCATCCCTTTATACTAACCATAAATCTACAGGAAGTAATATGTACAACATCACCAGCTATTGCTAGCATATTAATGAAAGGGAGCAATATGCATATTGTGTATGATACTGAAATAGGATATGAAATGACAGTTCCTTTATGTTGATGTTTTCTTCTATGAGAGGATTTCTTAACAGTTTATTAGTGAACACATGCAACTTGTGAGTGGCTTCTCTAGCAGATTTCTCTCGTGAAATACATTATTATTGCAGTGTATGAAGTATTTCTTCGCTATATCTGACTCACAGCAAAGTTATTTTTGAATAATGTTTGTGGTTCTCTGTAAGACTAAAAATAAGATGCACTAGATTGTTTCTCAGAACCTAATAGGCCATGCCCTGTTTATATCTTCAGTGCAGATCTGTTTTC
Source organism: Pinus taeda (assembly GCA_000404065.3). Classification (NCBI taxonomy): domain Eukaryota; kingdom Viridiplantae; phylum Streptophyta; class Pinopsida; order Pinales; family Pinaceae; genus Pinus; species Pinus taeda. The sequence continues at coordinate 21,342 of APFE030350563.1, forward strand.
TGTTTCTGAATATTACTCATCAGAACTTGTAGCTTATGTGCGTACAGTACTGGAGATAATCCCTGTAAGTTATCTTCCTACTTTTCTTAAATTTCAAAATATGCATTCCTCAGAAAAAGAAAATGGAATTCATTTGAAGAACATAAAGATAGTTAGCATGTCTACCCATAGGAGCATAAGCTTGTATTTCATATCTTCCCACAGTGCATTTACTTATTTTGTTTGTTTGTGGCATAACAACGTAGGCAGGTTTCTAAACATTTATTGACAACCTCTGTTTGGTCATCTGTTTGAGGATGGTAGGATGAACTCATGTTGAGGTAGGTTCCTATATGTTTGAAAAATGCCTTCCAAAAATTACCCTTGAATTTGGCATCTCAATCGCTCACAACGACCTTGGGAAATCCATGTAATTTGTAAACATTTTTGCAAAATATCTCAGCGATTTGTTTTGCTAAGTCTTATTTCCTCATTCCAATAAAGTGAGCATACTTGGTGAGTCTGTCGACTACTACAAGAATTTTATCCTTACCATCAAACACAGGTAAACCTTTAGTGAGATGTAACCACTGAGCCCACTTATTTTGTTTGTCTGTGGCATAACAATGTAGGTAGGTTTCTAAACATTTATTGACAACCTTTGTTTTGCCATCTGTTTGAGGATGGTAGGATGAAATCATGTTGAGGTAGGTTCCTATATGTTTGAAAAATTCCTTCCACAAATTACCCTTGAATTTGGCATCTCAATCGCTCACAACAACCTTGGGAAATCCATGTAATTTGTAAACATTTTTGCAAAATATCTCAGTGATTTGTTTTGTTGAGTCTGGTTTCCTCATTCCAATAAAGTGAGCATACTTGGTGAGTCTGTCGACTACTACAAGAATTTTATCATTACCATCAGACACATATAAACCTTCGATAAATTCCATTAATATTTCCTTTCGTTTCTGATTCGGGATATTTAAAGGACGAAGTAGTCTAGGTGTCATAATATTGTTATTTTTATTCCTTTGGCATTTATTGCATTCGGCTACATACTTTTGAATATCATTATTCATTCCCTTCCAAAAAATGACTGGTGTACATTATAGTAGGTTTTAAAGAATCCTACATGTCCGACTGATAGTGAATCATGTGACTCTTTGAGAATCTCGGCTTTAAATTTGGAATTTGAACGCAGATAAATTCTTCCCTTGTACCATAGATATCGTTTTTCCATTCAAATTGAAGGTTATTGATTATAGCACTTGTTTCCGGATCTTTTTCATATTCACTTCGAATCTCATTCAGCCATTTGGGAACAACTGAAACTACGAGTAATGATGGATCTTCGTCTTTCCTGGACAGAGCATCATCTGTTAAAATTCCTACACTCAAGGAACCCCTACTGCAGCAAAACTGAATTTACTTCTCCTACTTGATTTTAAAATACATTATCAAGTTATTTTCTAAATAATACTGAAGTAAATTACTTTTGTAGCCTACACCAATTTAATTTGATTACATGAAACAAGAAACTGAGAAATGAACAAGATACATAGGAAACCGATATTTTTGGACAAAATAGTCCCCGGAAAAAACCCAATGCAAGGAAACCGGTGCAACAGATCTGTGGGTTTTATATTATTAAGCAGTAGTTCTGAATACAATGCTGGATGCCCTCCCGCCAATCCAGTTACAGAGAAAAATATAATGGTGGAAAACTGAGTGAGATTACCTCACTTTACCTGGTAGTTCCCGGCTGATATGGCAACAGAACTAGCTAACCCCGACTATCTCTGCGTTGGCCCTGCATAGGCCCTGTGTTAGCCTTACAGGCTCTGCGTCAGCCCTACACTATCTCTTTTTCCTCCTAGAGCTTCTGCGTCAACCTTCCCCGGCTGTTCTAGCAACTTCTCGACAGTTTCGGATTTCTGCGTGAGGGCGGCCTCACTTCTATGCTGGCCCTTCTGTCTTTGCGTCAAGACTATGTGAGCCCAGACTGGCCCAGCGTCAGTCCCTCTAGATGCTGCGCTGCCTCCACTAGTGGCTCTCCACCTTTCTGCCTAGTATTCCCGAATTGTCCCTGGCCTTCTGCTGTAGAATGATCACTTAGTTCGAATTTCTTAGCTTCCTAGCCCCATAAATCGAACTCTAGATCAATTCGTTCTCTCCGTGTGTATTTCCAAATGAACCCCAAGCCTCCTTCGTATAATTTTCTCGTTGAGACTTCAACGACCAAGATTAAGTCTCTAATCAACGGCTAAGATTAAAACTTGACTTGATCCACTTTCTAGAACATTCGCACTCACATTTTGATTAATACTTATTAATACTTTAATTTTCCTATGTTTAGACTTAGGAACCCCGTTAAAAATATTAATTATTTTAATAAAATACAATCCGGGTGGAATTTCATCAAACGATTTCTGGGTTCTCTAGAATTCATGTGCCTTAGCCTCTTCACTAATTTTCATGGCTAGAGCACATCCGATGCTACCAAAAACTAACACCCCCTCTTAGCGAAGAATGTGCTGTAGCAAAACTGTCCAACTACATGCTGCTTTGTCTCTGAAGCATCTCCTTTCTACATTGTTGTTGCCATCAACATTGTGCTACTGTTGCTACTGTACTGCTGCCCATGACACTGCCACTGCCATTGTTGCATATGTACTACAACTCCCTCTCAAATGCTGCATCTGTTATGTTGCTAGCACTGCCACTGCTAACACTGCATTTGTATTGCAACTCAGTTGCTGAGAGAAGCAACTAAAAAACCACCCAAAATTATTGAACTAATTGTGTTCAACATAATACCATGTGAATGTTGGAATCTGAATCCTACTAGTCTCTGACCCTCTGAATATTTTGCGCTGTTGCTGACTTTTGCACTGTGCCATCTGCACTGCTGCCAACCTTGCTCTGCGCTGACCAGTCTCTGGTCTGAAGCTACTGCATCTGTCTATCCAATCAGCCCACTGCATCATTTGACACCAAGTCCATCTTGCTATTGCTGAATCTCGGGCTCCCGTAGCAAGGAATTGATCCAAGAGGTGGGTTCCTCAAGGGTCCTACCCACATGTAGTCCTCCCTACTAATGTTCTATATTGCCCCATTTCCCTCCTGGAGATGCCTGGGCACTCATGGCAAACTCATCTTCGTCAATTTTTGCTGGAGAGGCCTTAGGATCATGTTTTTCATCCTTATCCATTTGCTTCAAAGGACACTGGGATGCAAAGTGGCCCATCTCCACATCTAAAACTTTTCACCTTCGAAATGTCCTCCTTTCGTTTCTGCTTTTGTTGTCCCTTTGATGCTGGAGTTGCGTTCTTCTCCTCCTCCTTGGTCTTCGTGCCACTCCCACTGCTGCAATTCTAGAGCTGTGTTCTTGTCCTCCTCCTTCGTGCCACTCCCACTGCTTCCATTGAGGTTGAGCTTAACTAGATACCTCCTTAATTCTTCCTGTTGAAGGGCTGCCCACATGTCCTCCCATGAAGGTAGTCTTTCCCTACCCAATATACTTTGGACGAAGACTTGCCATTCATCCGAGACTCCATCAGGGCCGTCCTTACCATTGTGGTGGACTGAGGAGTAGACCCCACTACAGCAAGCTGGTCTCTGGTGTCTTGAAGACATTGAAGATAGGAGTTAACCCCTTCTCCCTTCTGCATCAATGTCCACTACAAATTTTGTTATAAATACATCTTTCGTTGTTCGGAAGAACCTTTATACAATGAAGACAAAGCTTCCCACATTTCTCGGGCTGTATCTTTGCCCTGCAAGTGTGAGACCACATGATCTTGAACACCATCGAGTATGAACCTCTTCGCCTTTCCCTGCTCGGCCTTGTACTTCTTCTTCTGATCATTGTTCGTGGTAGAGTTGCAGGGGAGCGCTCCCCCCCTCGAACCCGCTCCCAATCCGCGCTCTGGGTGGGAGCGGGTCGGGAGCGCGCTTCCGATAAAAAAAATTATGCTCCCTGCCAAAATCGTGAGCGAGTTCGGGAGCATTGCTCCTGTCGCTCCCGGAGCGAAAATTACAGCTCGGGAGCGATCGCTCCGGATCGCTCCCGAGCGTTTAATTTTCGCTCCGGGAGCAACCTGCGCGACGCTCGGAGCGATTCGCACGAAAAAAATCCGCGGATGCGAAAAAAAAATTCATTTAAAAAAAAATAGTTTTAAAACGACTTGGGGGCAAAAAAAAAAATTCATTGTCACTTGAATGAGTTGAGGAGAAGCTGGAGAGCGAAGGAGATTGAGCAAAGGAAGTGAGGAGAAGCGAGGAGCAAGCCTGCAAAGAGGTTAGTTACGTTAGTAACTTAGTAATTTAGTATTTTAAACCTTAGTTAGGTAGTAATTTAGTATAGTTTAGTTAGTTTAGTTAGTTTAATTTATTTAGTAAAAAAATCATGAATCTAAATAAAATTAATTAATCTAAATAAATTAAATTAATTTTCTTATTCATATTCCCATTCCCATTCCCATTAAATTTTGCAGATTTAAAAGCCTACAAATATCAAACATCATGGACCTGGCTATATTTCTTGGCATTTTCCTCTTCTTGGTCCCTTTTCTGGTTATTATGGTGCTGGAGAGTAGGAAACGGAGGGGCTAAAATGAAGAGGGGGATGAAGAAGGAGAAAGTGGATTTGATGAAAACCTCGGTGAGGAGGAGTTGGAGGAGGGTGAACATGACTCTCAAAAAACTAAACAAGACCAAACCCCATTGTGGAAATATGTTAACAAGCCTGAAGCAAGGAAAGGGGGTGGAACCACTAAATTTCATTGCCCCCATTGTAACAATAATTACACAGGTTCATACACCCCTGCCAGAAAACACCTCTACGGGAAAAGGCCATGGGATGGAGATAAACAAATAGGAATCAAAACTTGTGCAACTGTGTTAGTAGCAAATAGAGCCAAATACATAAGGGAAGAGGAGGAAGCCCAATACAAATCTAAAAAATCAAGGGGTTTCTTTGAACCAAGCTCACAATCACAAGCACAAAGAACTCCTTCAGCATCCTCCCAAGGCAGTGGATATGGAGGCACATGGTCATCAACTTTAAGGCGTAGAACCATATCAAATTTCCTTGATGAGGGGTGTAGGAATGATGTGGATTCAAAGGTTT
>APFE030350566.1:0-15735 GCA_000404065.3 Pinus taeda
TTCTTATCATAGATTGATGGCTATAGAAATTTTTCATTCCATTTAATTATATGGTCACAATAGTTATAATAAAAACAATAAATCATTTTATAGTCAAAATATTCTATATATAGTATATTTTAAATTAATTTGGAAACAATTTTTTTTTATTAAATTAAGAATGAATGGAGATCATAATTACATTTTATATAAGTCTTAACCTTCTATTAATGAGTAGTATTAAAAATACTAATTATTGATTATTGAATCTCTAGCATCAAGCTATTTATTATTGATAATTAAATTAAAATTATAGAAATCCTATTACAAGGGATACACACTATAGACATAACAAAATTAAAGAATCATATAAGAATTGAGGCTTTGTTTTGAAATTTAAGGTGTTGTTGAGTTCAATGCAATGGCTTCATTGATTTTCACTTATATGTACAATATATGAGATATTTTTCTATTAAAATTATGAAATCTCAAAAGCATTCACATTTATTTATTTAGGAAAGGAATTTAAAGGATACAAACCAAAATATATTGACACCATTATACACATATTAATGTTTCTCTAACCTCATTATTCACGGAAATCCACCTTTGAATGGGTGTGAGATATGCAAGACACCTTCCACGTGATTTGGAAGAGAATCAGATTACAATGTAAAAATATATTTTTTGATGGCCATTCACAAATTAATAAATATATTTTAGGAAAAACATTAAAGTATATGGAAATCTAATAAAATAGGTATACACTCAATCGGAAAGATAATACTTTTCATTAAGAAGGAGATAATTGTTCAAAAATACACATTGTTTAGGATAGGTAACACCTACATCACCTCCTATTGCAACTCTTCTACTCAAAATGTTCATATTTTTATTATATATGTACAATGAGAAACTCCTTAGTTCTCCTTTGGATCAAAAGAAGCCATGAAGGTGAAATAAATTTGGACATGCATAAAAAAACTTTAATGGAATAAAAGAAGCATCCATTGTTTCTTTCACTAAATTGTAATATAATTACGTTTATGCATCCTAAATTGTCTTTAATCATTTCAAAGAAAAAATATCATGAAATGTACACACCCTTCGCATTGAGGATTTTCATTGTTACTATGTCACAAAGGCTCCCAACATGCAAACATTAAATGACCCACAACTTTATTCCTTGTTAGTTATTCCCCACATGTTAGTTTTATCCAACAATGTCACAAGTAATTATTCTTTGTTATTCACTTGATTTTTTTATATATTTTCCACAATTGCGCCATGTTTTTTCTTTCTTGTCGAAGGGTTCTATCTAGTAGCAAAAATTTTAAGGATGGAAATTTATTTTAAAGATTATAAACCTTGTCTAGCATTATTACCCACTAATATGCATAATATAAAGTGTTTAATAATATTTTCGTAAAAATATTGAGAGTTATAATGATTTGGAAGTTAAAATAATTTTAAATTATAAACATTGACAAAATAAATTAAAAAATGTCCAAATTGACAACTATTTTTATTTTTCATTTTGGAAAACCATCGAATATTAACCCACTCTAAATATTGCCCCAAAGAAATTTGTCTACTACATTTACGTTGGAACATTTTTTATTCTACCGAGAGCTCATAGACTATCCGTCAATATCATCTCATTTTTTGCTCTACTTAGTCATGCCCCTTCCTCTTCAAGGGTGATTTAATTCCCAAATAATGAGAACTAAACACGCTTATTTTGTTATACCTAACTACTTTAAGCATTAAATATCATAATTGAGTATCCTACTAAATATATGTGGGATTTTCCACTTCCTTATTTGTATGGTTATTTAGCTATGCATAATCATTTCTAACTTCTTCTTTGTCTCATATAATTGTTTGGATAAATTTCTCCTTGTTGACATTCGCTAGGAGTATAAGAAATCTATTGTTCCTTGTTCACATTTTCTATCAAGGCTCGTTTATTCATGTAGAAAAGTTGGACATATATATTTTAATTTGTGTGGTCCTATGCATTTTCCTTATGCTAATGAAAATAAATGTACGAAGTGTTGTGTTGATGACTACACTGGAATATTTTAGGTGTACTGTTAGGTCCCTATATTACTAGTGTAGCCCCTTATTCTTATTAATACAACCACCTTATTATATTTCTGTCCCCATGTATTCCCCATATTTTTATTATTGTGCCCCATAGAAACCCACTATTATTATTATTGTGCACTTACATTAATATTGTTATGTAAGCTCTCATTATATTATGACCCCTTAGAATCTTATATATAGAAAGGAGGTCTTGTCATTTGTATCATCGAAGAATTTTTCATGTGTAATGTAAAGGAGGTTTCCCCCTCAAACAAGCTTATTTCTAAGGCATTGATCTATATTTTCTGTCTTTTTGTGGGTTTGTTTCATAACATGTATTTATTGAAAAGTAAATCTCAAGCTTTCAAAAATTTTAAGGAATTTCATGTATGGATTGGATATGAAGCATAATCACATATTGACTCTCTTCATACTGTTAATGGAAGATAATGTACTCTAATGAATATGAAAAGATCTCTACAAGCATGGGATTCAACATCATAGCATCGTTCCATAGAATTCTCAACAAAAATATGTAGTTGAAACAATGAACATTACTATAATTAATATAGATTGCTCAATGAGGATTTTCAAAAATTGAACACTGATGTTTTGGGATGATGTGATTCTATGTGCAATGTATGTGAAAAACTTATGTCCATCTCACGCTCTTAGAAAAATACTCCTTGTAAAATGTGGTATGGATGAAATCCTTTGGTAATAGTATAACCATTATTGCATATTGGCTGTATTATTGTAAGTTTTTACTTCTAACATTGTGGTTGTGACGTATCAGACTTTGGTTATGGTTCCCTAAAAGTATTTCAACATAAGTTATATTTTTCTCAATGGTCTCCAAATGAACTAAAATTAATACATGGAGTTCCTTCCAATATTTTACAATCTTTCTAGAATTTTCACTCTATGATTAAAAGTAACTCGATTCTCATCTCGATATAATTTTTCTATGTACAAGCATATATGTACAATAATAATGTTATCCCCTTTACAACAAAGTATCGGGTTGAAGGATGTCATCTATATTACTAAGGTTAGACTCTACTTATGTCAAAACCCTCTATAACATTCTTTGCTTGATTAATTTAGATTTATTCCATTACAAACAAAGGAATTCATTTCTTGCATGTGTAAGTTAATCTATGACCAACTTGGGTTAACTTGTGACACTGTTTTGGGGCAAAAATCGATGCACGCTTTTTTGCCTACGCTTTGGCCTTCAAATACTTATCCAATGCTTCTTCTTTACAGGGTTTCAATGTCGGTCGCAATTTTTGCTTGATGTTGGCCGCAAGGAAATTTGATTTTGTTTGAGTGTAAATAATACCCTTATCTAGATAGGGATTTTCCCAAAAGGCTCGACACTCAAAACAATGCATGTATATCAATTTCAATTCAAGGGATTTACCCTCTCTTTTTTAGTGAGAATATTTAATAATGAGAAAATAGTTTTGGCTGTCTTATAGCCCCAACAATGTAAATGTTTCTTTTTATTCATAAGAGAAATTTACACAGTCTATTTACTACTTACTGTTTGCAATGAAGTGATTCCATCCAAAGTTTAAAATACTATAATATTTGTTCTATTTATATTCTATGAGTACAAATTAGATATTCATGTCAACTCTATATATATTTTTTCTGAATAATGATTGTATATAATTTACTATTACTATCATTTTCATTGAAAAATAGCATATGCAAATTAGGCAAGAGGCATGTTGAACCCTTGTCATGGGAGTTTGAGAAGGTTGTCCTTTAGGCCCTAGTATAATTACTTTACCCAAGGTTGCTTGTTCCATGGCCAATTGGTGTGATTCTTGTGCTTTGACCTATAGCAAGCTAAACTAGGTATACATTTATTTTTCTACAAGTTAAACTATGTATAAATTTATTTTTATTACCTGCAATAGTTCTTCTTTGTAGTAGCTTACAACAAACTATATTTTTATAGGTGAATAAGGGTTATTGTGCATGTTTTGTATATTTATCCATTCAAACAAGCTTCTTTAATTAATAACATAATATCCTTTTTCATCTTTGCACACATTCAAGTGTATTATTTTTTTGTCCATGCTTATATATTTATCCATCCAAACAAGCTTATTTAATTTATTATATAATATCCTCTTCCATCTTTGCACACATTAAAGTGTATTATTTTTTAGAATATACTTATCTAAGATTTTCTTGATGGAAATAGATTAAAGGATATTGGATTCCTCCAACCAATAACTATGTTTCCATGTACTTCCCCCAAAGCTCTAACTCCTACTTCCCTGGAAAACAAATAGTAGTCTTTTTCCAATTTACATTTCCTTGACCCTTAGCAACATCTTGCTAATTTTGGGGTATGAGTACAATAATTCTTTCTGAATATACCTATATATTTTATCGAACTCATTTTATCTCCAACAATCATTTTAAGTGAATTTCACACACGAAACTTTTTATTGAGTCATGTGTTTTCTTGGTAGTCTGCAAAACCGACAATTCAACTCTAGCAAAAAGGAGAACCTTTTTAAAACTTTTTATCTTTCCTCTTCTTGGGTGCAACTCATTCCATGTGAATTAGAAGTCCAATATCACATTTAAGCCTTTAATATTTTTTCAAGAATCATAACACAAAAAGACAAATTTTCTTGTATTATTAATAAAAATAAATACTCACACTGTCATATGTCACATCACTTGATGCACTTTGAATTGTTAGGGGCAATTGAATATTCAATTAAGGTCATAATATAAATTTACCAATGCTTATTACAATTCAATTTTGTAATTAGAGGAAACATAAGCACCTTCAAAAAGACATATTTAACATGTTTAAAAAGGAAAGTTATATTTTTTTAAATAATTGTCTTTGCTTTGAAAATTAATTTATTAAATTAAACACAAACATAAATCAAAGGATAAAAATTCAACTCGATGTTTGTATTTTTTTAAATATATTTTGATTAAAATATTTGCAAACAAATTAAATTGAACATAAGTGAGTTAGAATATAAGATTTAACTTTTTGCTTGTTTTCGTATAATATTATGATATTATGTGTCTGTAAAATCATGACACAAAAAGAGAAAAATAACACAACAAATAAAGCCATATTAAAAAATAAAAAACACATTTTAACATTATATCATTATAAAGCATCAATTTCTAGCTAATTAATTTCTAAAGAACATAATTTCTTGCAAATTATGATGAATGTTTTGTGGTGTACCTGTTTAAATGTATTGAGCAATTGTGCTTGCAAAAAAATTATTATCATAATCATTTGTGATATTATAGTTATTTTCATTATTCAAATATATGTTAATTGATAAATGTTATGATCATTTTTAGAAATAAAAGAGATGTTATTAAATTGAATATCAATTTTCACATAAAATAAGTTAATACCCAAATTCAACTCATTTAAAGTGTAATTGTTATATACGATCATTAGGTACGGATAAAGCCATTATATATGCACAAACACAAACATATACAAAAAAATAAAATATAATCAAAAACATTTGAAACTCTACCATAAAACATAAAATTGTAATCAATTATAAGAATATATTAGTTTAAAATAATTGTAATTTTAAAATACACACATTGAATAGTGGTGGTTACAAAAAAAAATACATTTTCATTCATGATGTCATGGTCATTGACCAAAAAAAGTGAACTTTTATTAAATTGAGCATAGATAAGCTATGCAAGCATTCAATTCATTTGAAGTGTAATTCTCACATTGGATACTATGCATTCTTAAAATCATCATACAATTTATTTGTATCAAGTTATTCTAATAAAAGTTTTTTATGCTTAAGAATTTATAGACATACAAACACAAAGAAACAAACCAATACATTACATAAAATAAAAACACAAACATCTAGAATTCTACCATCACAAAACATGGATTTGGTACTAATTAACAATATATATTGCTTAAAAATACTTCTCAAAGATTCATTGAATAATGATACTTACAAAAAATCCATAACCATTCATGATGTTATGGTCATTTGAAAAAATAAATGAAATTTTGTTAAACTAATTTCCAATTTGGACATGTATAGTTTAATACACATTCAATTAATTGGGACTATAATTCTTACATATTATATTTTATGTGTGTAAATCATCATAGAGGTGATTTGTATCAAGTCAATAGAAAATTTGGGCAATGGACTTCCATATGGGATATTCTAATGAAATAATTTCTCGTGTTCTAAAATTATACACATAACAAGAGCATAAAGAGAAACACATACATTTCATAAAATAAAAACACAAACATTTAAAATTTTATCATCCTAAAACATCAACCTATAACTAATTATTAAAAACATAGTAATTAAAAACACTTATAAAGAATATTGTGCATTGAATAGTGGTGCTTATAAAAATTCAAATTCATTAATGATGTTGAAAAAAGAATATTTTATCAAATTAAACAACAATTTAAAGATTAATAAGTTAATTCACACGTTCTACTCATTCTAAAAGTAATTATTGTATATGATACTACATATGTGTAAAAATATTATACGTAAACAAACAATCACAGGAAGACAAAAGCGCAACAAAAATACATAGCATAAAATAAAACCACATACATTTAAAATTCTATAATCAGAAAAAATCTATTTGTAAATTATTTTTTAAATTTTATGTTTATTATGTTTGATATATTTTTAATTTTACATTGAATGATTGTGGTTAAAAGGATATGCATGATCATAGTCACCTGGATGTTCTGATTATTTGTATTTTTTAAAAGTATATATTGATTAAAATAAATCATGAAAACTTGTGATTTTTAAACATACAAAAACTAGTGATGATTCTTACAAGGAAAATCCATAGTCATTATTACTTGTGGTATTGTCATGGTCATTTGTATCTATAAAATTTATTGACTAAAAATATTTGTGAAATTTTGATTTTATACTAAATTGATTTAACAAGGTATAAACTTAACCCATTTTGTACCATAAAAGATTAATTAATTAATACACTAATTATGAACTTACAATCATTGAATTAAATAAAAAAAAATTGATTAAAATGTATGTTAAAAATATATTAATTAAAAAATCAAATTAAATATTGAAAGGGGAACTGTGTCAAGACGATGGGCGTGGTGTGATGGCTAGGGTTTCTCAGTGTTTTCTCTTTCCTTATGTGGTTGGGCTTCTTCAGACATCAAATCCACCTTCTACATAATCGCCAGGGAATGATCTCACTCTCACAGGTCTGGTAATGGAGTTTTTGAATGGATTCAATACTGGTTTCGATCTCCTGCATGGGGATGGAGACTGACAACCTGGGCCATCGGTAGTATCATTCACCAGATTGTCGATGCAGAGTATCTTCTTACCCTGTACATAAACAATGGCATAGATGGAAGTGAAGGACATCCCATTCATGAGTTGGGAATGGACCTGTGTAGAATTAAGGTGAGTATGGGGCATAAATCTTATAACTTAAGCAATGTCTTTCGGTAGAAATGACATAAGAGAAAGTTTTCGCTGACACATTTTGAACGACCAAGTGTGGTTCATCATAAGTACCAAAATGATGAACCAGACTTGTTGGTTCGAAAAACATGGGCCAAAATTTTTTCTTATGTTATTTCTACTAAAAGATTTTGCTTAATTTAGTATGGATAGCAGAAGCTTGAATACAAAAATGTTATAATTGTCTGCTCTTAGTCACAATAGAACTATTGATCAGATCTGAAGGGAAAATCTTGTCTAGAGAAGTGAATGTTCCACCTCAAACACATCATTTCATAGGTCTGTTGTTAAATATCCCAGATCTAGATATTCCCAATTCCATAAGTACATTAGGTTGTTGAAATGGAGGAGTAATGTTAGATATGGAGAGTCTACTTCACATTTTTCCATATCAGGATTTTCCTCCATCAAAGTGGGTGGGTTTGGTGGTTTGGCCATCTCCTATGAATTTAATACTACCATATAAACCCCTCTCACTCTTTGCATCTCCACACTTATTCATTGATTCGACTGAAGATCTGTGTGACTGTCAATTATGGGCACTTTATCTGGTAGCCTTTCAATTTTTTATCAAATCCCCACATGGAAAATCAATATTATTTTGGTTTCGGGACACAGAGAACGTCAAACAATTAAAGCACAATATCATGCACACTCTAGGTATCCCGATGCTCCTACAAAGTCTAATGTTCAGAGGAAAATCCATGCAGGAAGATGTGATGTTACAAGATTATAACATCCTCCCATCATCCACCATCATATTAAACTTGAGGCTTTGAGGAGGATCACCTTGACCAAGAAATTCAAAGGGCACACAGGGAGTTTCTAGATCTAGTATTCACAAAGGAACATAATCAAATCAAGGGTAAGCAAATGGAGACCTTTAGTTCATAGATATCCTCAAATCCAAATTTGTTGCCTCAACAACACTAGATTAGAAACACAATATACCCAACTCTTACATGGTGGAACAACTGAATCAAATCCAAGAAATGACTGTAAATATACCATATACAAATTATTTGTGCACACAATATGAATCTCAAGCAGTATTATGCAGATTCAATAGTTTTTGGCCAAAACCAGTGGAGCTTTTCCATTGGATATTCACAAATTGTACAATAAATTGTGAGATGCAGCTTTGCTCTAGGGGCTTTTTCATAGTAAAATTTACATCGTGAGAGGATTGTGAATCTATATTGCAAGAGGATCCATGGTTTTGGGGCTCTGTGGGACCTTTTTTCACCCCTTAGTTCCCAGATTTCAATGCCAATATAATGGTAGTATGTTGAATGTCACTTTGGGTTAGATTGCATAATGTACCCTTATATTTTTGGCTCCATAAAGTGATAGAAGCCATTGGGAACATATTATGGTGATATATAAAGAATGATACCCAAATATTTGAGTAATAAATCTACACAATCGCCATAATTTATGTGGAGGTAGAATTAAACAAAGGATTGTCGAATCATATTTTGCTGACACACAACAAGAAATGCTCAACACAGTTCCTAGATTTTTGGAACACAACATTTAGATGTCGAATAAGCCGACAAATGGGACATCCACAAAATTCATGCCCTGATGTCAAGAAAGTGCCTCAAAGGAAGAAGAAAACAAGAAAGTAACCGAAGGGATGGAAATTGCCACAGAATTTTCGTGATGAAGAAGAGGATCATGAAGAATTGGATCCTCCTACCAATGAAGAAGACCAAAATACACAAGAAAATGTAGAAAAGGGGAGCCCTAATCATCAAGTTTCAGGAATTTCACCAAACACATCGAGGTAGGAGATGGGATTCACTGTAGAAGTGAAGACAAGGGACTCAAAATTTCATCATGTATCTGAAAGTTTGGATTCAGATAAGGAAAATCCAAGAATGAATGAAGGGACCCAACTAGCACTTGTAATGGCCACTCCTTCCTGGGGAGAATGGAGAAAGGTTGAAAACAAGAAATGAAGAAAAGGGTAACATGCTTACCGCCATTTTGGAGTCGTATTTTTTGGTCTCTGTGATCACCATTTTTGATTGGCACGATTGAATGCATTATCAACATCTACAACATGTAATTTTGTTGTCATTATAGAATTATGATTTTTCCTAAGGAAAAAAGAATATATTAATTATAAATAATTATAAAAGAATCTGATATTCAAATACACATTGAATAGTATAGTGGTTGTTACAAAAAAAGAGCTTTTTCATTCATGATGTCATGGTCAATTACCAAAATAAGTGAAATTTTATTAAATTGACCATGGATAAGTTAATGCAAGCATTCAATTCATTTGGAGTGTATCTCTTGCTTTGGATACTATGCATGCTTAAAACCATCATAGAAGTTATTTGCATCAAGTTTATAGATAATTTGTTTAGTGACCTTCCATATTGTATATTAAATAGATGTTAAAATGAATTCATGTTGCGAACAATAACCAATAGGGTGAGATATAGACACAATTAGATGTTAAAATGAATTCATGTTGCCAACAATAACCAACATGAACTTTTACTTGGGCGTAAATAAATGTTTACTCTACTCCACACTCTCCCAATTGATAGAGTCAGGACCACAACGGATGAATTTTTCTGAATGCCTCAATCTAATTACTACAACCCTAGTATTTTGGCAACATCAATAGCCACTCAACGCCTCCAATCGTCACTCATCCCCTTCGAGTTGTCAAAACATTCAAAAGCTTCACAACGCGCCTAATAAGATTATGACATGTTGATTTTAAAAAATTCAATAAAATGCATATAATTTTGTGGAATGAACAACAAAAGAGATGGTGGCTTGGGTGCACATGGGCTACAGGAAATGAGAATGAAGGAATTCGAATTTGCCACTTTCAACTTCCCACCTAGATAGTCTACTTTCCATTGACCATTATTGGAGGATGGGTTATGAGCAATTTCCAGTGAGTTTTCCATTAATTATTATTGTTTTCTTTTTGTTTTATTAAATTTATATTAATAATATGTTTTAGGGATTGCATTATAATAATTTCTTGAGTGTATTTGATGATATTAGATTGATATCTTTGTGTCATTTCTTGTTTGTAGATTTTATATTTGAGTTTGAATTTTATTAAAAGGGTTTAAGAAAATTTAGTAGTCTATTTAAAGTTTATTCAGCTTTACTTTTAAATTTCTAGAATCTCCTTTATTTACATTTTCAATTTAAGTCTCGATAAATATTAGGTGAGGCCCATTTTAATTCTTCTCATTGCATATAATAATGTGATAGAATTTATTTTATTCTTTTCCCCATTTTATTGTAAATTATTTCTCAAAATTTTAACAATGTAATTATTTTTCTCCATATTTATTATTAATACCTATTTTCTAATGTATTTGCATGGAGATGGAGAGCGAAGATGATTTAGAATTACAATTTGTAATTTTTTCTTTATTTATATGTAAATTATATTATTATTTGTAAACAATAAAAAATTATATTGATAAGATTTCTATTTATTTTCAGGGAGGGGAGTTTCCCTCTCTGTAATAGCTCAATATAGCTATGAATATGGTTTTATGTGAGGTATGTCTTGTGTGATTATGGTTATTTTTTTATTATGTTTTTTTCTCTCTTCTTAAAAAAATTTACAAAAAACAATTGTGCAATGTAGTAAAAATTATAAAATGGTGATAATTTTTTTAAATAAATTGATATTGGTAATGAATGAACAATAAAACTTTAAACAAAATAAATAAATAATTAAATTGAACTTCCTTCTCCCCCAATGAACTTGGGTTGTACAACTTCTCTTCCTCATTGATCAAACCTTAAGCTTCGTCAATCTATGCTTCATTTGGTAGTCACATTAGTTCTTCAATGGTGATGCATTTAGGGCCAAGTTGGTCCAATCTCACACTTCCCTCCAATAGTCCACATGTGTCCAATACCAAACTTTGCAACTTGGATCTTTGATTCGACTAGCAAATCAACATCAACAAGAGGATACACATACCTTTCATTCCAACACACTCCTGGTCCTCTTGTCCTCAAGATTTAAGCTTCTCGAGATATGGTTAGGCAACACCAACAACCCTAAATAACTACTCCCAACTATATTTCCCTTCTCCAAAGATATTCTCTTCTTTTGATTTCCTTTCTAGACTTCCAAAGAATTATTTTGGGTGAAAGGAAACTCCTCAAAATACCATAGAATTATGTGTATCACAACAACAAGTGATCTGAGCTATCTAGAAAGGAAGACGCTATTGTTTAGCTACCTCTCTCCTTGGAGTAACTGTTGCTAATCTAGAGATGTTTTACAAGCCCTCTCGACCATCCAAATTATGCCTCCAACATGATGTTGTAGTACCAATTCCCTGTGGTCTAAATAGAGATCTGAACACCGCACAAAATTAGCAAGGAAATTTACCCAAAGTTAGCTTAGAGCTGCAACCTTGTTCATCATGGCTATCCACACCGAAACATAAGAGAAACTCCTGCACATATTCTGCCAAAGTCATACTCCCTACTAGCTTGTTAGCTACATCAAGTTCACTATCTATCTCAAATGTATACCTATTTTTATTTGCACTTTGGATGTGCTCTAAATCTCCAACAATTAACTTCTATTTATATGCACACATGTGGCTCCGTGAGTTTTTCCTTGGGGCATACTTTAGCCCAAGTTGACCTACCCAACTAGACAAATTAACCACCAACAAGATATAAAATTTAATATGTCTTATTAGAGACCTCTATTTTGAGTGACATTAGCTACTCTTTTCTCCTCTAGGTGTCTTCTAACACCTACAAATGTCAAACCACTCAAAGCCCAGTTGTTTTTTCCTAATTAATTTAGGTATAAAGCCCCAAGGTTTTGTTCCAATTCCATATCAATTCTGTTTCTCTTCTTCATCCAAACATCCATCGCTAGGGCTTCAAGTCCTTCCCAAGCTACTAAATCTCAACAAACTCTTTAGATATAGATCCACAATAGTTTTCATATTAGACTACAATTGACCATATGCTTATAGAACTAAGTCAATAGGCTAACAAAATATTCCCAATTCCACCACAAGCTTGAGAAGGGTCGGGGGATATAATTTTACGTTTTTTAGACGCTAAAAAATAAGAATAAAGGAAAGAAAAAATTATACACAAGGCCATTTAAATTTTACATCTAAGTACCTATCATAGAATCTTCTAAGCAGATTGCAATTTAAGACTCACAATGTTCAAAATTGATTCACACATCAACATATAATACTGATTGACAAGAAATTCTAATGGGTATTTAATTACAAGGCCCACAATACCTACAGAATTTAGAGTCAATTTCCTAAAAAGTATTGGAGAATACTCAGGAAAAGGGTATAAATAGCAAAAAACAGCATAGAATTGCAACAATTTTTGGCATCACCTATTGGAAGAGACACCTTGTAGTAACTTGGACATGTCAGAGATGTATTCATTGAAATAAAAAGATAGAAAATGATGGTAGATCAGAAAATATAGGAACACCAAGAATTCATTTCAACCAAAGTTAGCATATAAAATGGAACTTCGACATAGACAAAATTTAGGACAGTTTAGCGATTGCAATGACAAAAAAAGAAAAAGAAAAAACTCTAGACATCAAATTGACTTCTAATTCACCCTGTGTGACTACCACAACAATTGTTGAATAAAAGGATTATCATGTTAAAATGTCATCCATTCAGGCTGATACTCGAGAAGTCTCATATAATAGTACTATGTGAGAATATATACTAAAGGAAATTCTAGAGAAAAATAATTTACAAATAGATGTTACCTCAACCTCATCTACAACTAACGAACAAGTTCTTGTAGTAGAGTCAAATACACCCAACAATTGAGCTCAATAAATAAAGAAAGGCTAAAAGAAACATCTAGTAAGAAACCTCACCTAAGGCATGCTTGACAAAAGAAAATATTTGAAGCACTAGGAAATTCTATGAGAGAAACTAAAATAAAAATGAAAGAAGGATATTGGGTAGTAGCAAGATTTAGCAGAGACAACAACAAAGGTATATCTAGTTAGAATGTTAGAACTAGGATATAAAGTGCAACTATTAGAACATAAATACTAATTGATCAAGAATTGTTAAGGCACATCTCACTAGCCAACAAGGTATAATATTTGAAATAATTAAAAGCATTTGATGCCCATGAAGGTATAGTTGTATGGAAATGGTCTATATTTTATCAGCATCATGAAGTGCTTGCACCGACTACTTATCAAAGAACATTCCCTATGACTTCAACACCAGCTCATCCAATAGCACAATCATCTCGATCATCTTCCTGACAATATAAATTCAATTTCTTTGAGCTAAGCTTTTAGGATGTGGTCTCTCTTCTGAACAACAACATTGCAATCAGGAAATTGAAGTTAAAGGTTTCAATTGATCGGCCAAGGAAGGGAAAAGAAGAATACTTCACATTTTAAATCTTGCAAATGTAATTCAAGAAGTTCTCATGACCCCAGAACTAGATCTCCTAATTAGCAACCACCCTTCTCGACGAACTTTTATTTCTTTATAAGGATTTACATTTTTTAATTTATGGTATATCAAATTATGTAAGACTCCAAATCTTGATTTCGAAGTGTTCAGATTTTTTAATGTGTGAACAAATGTATAATGGAACACCAAAAATATTAATAATTGATTCGCATTGTTGCAGAAAAATAATTATAAATCAGTACTTAACATTTGAAACATGGAAACAAAATTATCCATAAACTGTGCAAAGAAAATTATCCATAAACTCTATCCCTAGTCGTAAAAAACAAAAGTTATAAACCATATTTTAAAACAATATGAGTGGCTTCAAATGTGAAAACAAAATTTTCCATAAACAATATCCATAGTTGTAGTAAAAAGTTATAAACCATACTTTAAATTTTTTTTTTTTTTAAATCGAAAGAGAAGAGGCACGACTCAAGAATATTAAGATAATTCGAATTGACATAAATGGCTACTTACCTCCAGCGTGATTGGAAGTAGACTTATGAAGTTCTAGGTGTGTTGAGTGTGGATCAAACACACATTCTTCATATATTCTATCTTACGCTCTTCATAGATATTCAGTCTGGCGCTCTTCATATATTCCATCAAAGATACAGATCGAACACATGACCATCATATCATATATCCAGTGTGATGCTCTCGCAACGTCACAACAAAGAATACACGGCAAACAGCATTGATGTACCAATGAAAACACTATCAGCTAACAATTGGTCATCAAGAAAATGAAGAAAATCATCTCATATTGGCACGGAGAGATTTCTATTGTGAAATCCACATGGAATGAACGGCTATGAATGAAACGGGTCGAATTCAAGAACGGCTATGAAGGAAACGGCTGGAATTCAAGAAGACAGCTCATAAAAGGAAAAAGTTACCTAAATTTAGAAAGTGAAAAAGTTACTTATATTTAGAAAGTAGAATGTTAATTTTAGTGACAGCTTGAAAAATCAAAATTAATCTAAATTTAAAACGCAGTCCACAAAAAAAGCATACCGTTAAATTAAAAAAATAGAATGCAAAATAATTAACCTTTAAATTTTAAAGAAAGGTAAAGTAAAAGATTATAAAGTTTAACTTAAAAATATTGTTAATTTCTTTGCAAAAGATTGGCAATTTCAAACTAAGAAAGAACAAATAGTTGATGGCAAAGGAAAAAATTAAAAGTTAAATTTTAAAATAAAATTTGTTTTCTTTCGAAGTAAAAAATGGGGAGTTTCAAAGTTAGAAAGACCTAATATTTAATTTTTTGTAGTTAAAAAGACAATTTCAAAGTTAAAAAAGTAATGGTGATATTTAAAAACGCAATGTGTAAATTTGTTTCTTCAAAGTGCACATAATATGCACAAAGTTAATTCTTAAATCTGAAATGTCAATGTTTTTGTCAGTGAGTCACACTATCTAACTTGGTTTGAATTCATGCAATTACCAAAAAGTGGTGAAAATAATTATACATATTTTTTTTGCTAAATAATAAAATTGTCAAAATAAAATTTGAGGATAAGCTCTTAAATAAGAAAAAAATTATTAAAATTTATATGGCTTAATAACATTTTTCACTAATAAAATATCTTTTTTAACTAATAAATAAAATCATATAAATTAATAAT
>APFE030350567.1:0-34107 GCA_000404065.3 Pinus taeda
AAAGGCAGTTGAATATGACGAAATATGGCGACTCACCTCTTTATTTACAGATGCTGCGATTAATGCATAAGCTTTGTTGTTCTTGTTTTCCCAAATGGCGAGCTCTTTGTCTGAGGTAGGCTTTTCTGGGTCACTGTCTCCTTCTCCGACACACACCCCTTTCCACAACTCATTGAAGATGAGGGTGTGTTGTATCATCCGGGACCAATCAAGATAGTTCTCCTTGCCAGTGAGAACTATTCCTACGATAGAGATGATTGAATGCATTCTGTAAAAAAAAACTTCTGCTGATAGAGAAACAATATATATGTTATACCTTCCACTTCTCAAGCATATAACATATTGCCATAAATATTAATAAAATTTCATTCCACGCTCACTGCACCAATGTTTTCGTGTAAAAAAAATATTGGACCAATGCTTTTCATGAATTCATCCCAAATTCAACACGCTATTGTTTAGACTATTTAATGCACATAATAAACCCTTCGCATTCCTTGATCAGTGTAGACTACACAGAACTCAATGTGGTGCACATATAGTTCAGGGATAAATTCACTATTTAATATGCAATGCACAAAGTGGGCAATGTTCACTATATATATGCAGCTTTCCAACAAAGATGAGTTTACGTATTTTTACAATAAAAAATGCAGCAACATCGTAATACCATGAGCGCGCATTTGACATTCCTCAACAAAAACTCTCCTTTCAGGCTGAACCCTTGAATATATCTTAATTCTGTCTAAATCCATTTCTTTTGCAGCGAGTCATTGTCGAGCCGCGTCTCGTTCTGAACCATAAAAATGCGTGGTGAACTTCAATACGTGGGCTGGTGGATTCGAACAGGCGACCGAGATGACAAGCATTTGAGACAAAAACGTCTATATATTAAGGAAACACAAGATGCTGCGATTTGTCATAAGCTGTAAACATTTGGGAAACACAAAATGCTGCGATTTGTAAACGTTACGGTAGGTCGCGGTGTTGAGCCCCACGGTGGGCGCCAAAGCTCCAGGCAAATAAAACTATGATAAAAAGAGACCAGAGGTGTTGAAGCTCCAGGCGAACTATGAGAAAGATGTTGCTAGAGCAGTGTATCTCCCAGGATTATTCACCATTAAGAACAAGAACAAAACAGTTTCTGAGGAAGTCGAACACAGCAACCGCAGAGGTGAAGTGATCAAACAGAAAAGCTTCATGGAGAAGCAGCAAAGGATGCTGGAGTGGCACCGGTACAATTACCGACCTCCATCGCATTCCATACCATGTCAGAAACATAAAAACAGGCTCAGGCTCATTTGGATGGCGGAGGTGGGGAATTTCAGCGGCAACCACTAAGGTAGCAGCATGATAGCTGTGTAAATAGTGAATAATTTGAACCTGGGCTGCAAACTGCCAACAAAAATATATCTACAGCGAAAATGTCAGAACAGTAAGGGCAGCGCTGGACAGTACAGCGCTTCAGAGGAGTAGGTAATGGAATATGGAGCAGAGCGCAGGTGCAGCGCAGGGATGGGAGACAAAATGCAGGTAATCAGTGGCTGAATTATATGGGGTGCAGTGGAGCAGACCAGGAGTTACAAAGACACAAAGGCTAAAAAAAGAAGCTAGCTCTGATACCATGTCAGGCCAGGAGTAACTCCAGAAAAACTGATTCGTTTATTTCATTAGGTAGCTATTGTTATATACATGAATGTGACTGATCAGTTCATCTTCTTGATGACTGTTCACATTCCAGAGGATTAGGTGTCAACAAAATTATTGCATAGAAACCATGCAGAACCTTCCAATGAAATAATTAATCCATTTAAACAAAAATTCCTACAACTTTCAAGAGTCTAGATCAATATTTACAATTAATAAAATAAAATATTTACAATTAATAAAATAACCTAATATTCTTCGCACAAAACACATGCAATTTCTTTCCAAAGAAGTCAAGATTACTTATCTTTTGTGTGCAATAGCCATGAAGTCCCATATGCATACCTCATGTTCAGGAATACCTTTAGTTGGAGCCACAACATTCCTCACCAAAGTTGTGCTAATCAATGCCTCGAGACTTCACATGATGAAAACTCCACTTGATGAAAATTGAAAGTAATTTTTCCAAAGTTGTGATGATCAATGTCTCGAGACTTCATATGATGAAAACTCCAGTTATGAAAAATGAAAGTCGTTTTTCTTGTTTACAAATGAATTTAAAGAACCTGTAAAACTTTTTTTTTCTCAATAAGTTATCATTTTCTTTATTTGATTCAAATTAGTTTCCAACTAAATCATAACAGTTCTTGTTTTCAACCATTTCGTCAAACATGGTAAAAGCAATCTTTTCGAGTGTGAATGTCAAGATAAATGAAATTAATAGGGTTATTACAAAAGAGAATTAGTATGTAAATTTTTTTGCATGTTATGCAGAAAATGTATTGCTAGTGTTTTTTTCATCTAAAACCTATACTATAATATATGCAAATATTCATTTTTAATTAAATATAATAATAATGATATTATTAATAAATTAAATGAGCATTGAGGTTAATTTTTGTCAATAAGATTTAAAGTTATTATAAACATCTACAATATATCAACCAAACATTGAATTTAGATAAAGATAACAATATTTTTCTCACTATTTTCACAAACCTTCTACATATATAGTTTTTTCATATAGTGGGAAAAATGATCATAATTTAGTTGTTAAATCAATAGTGGGGACAACCATCACTGGTTGAATGTAGGTTAGCTCATCACTGTTATTCAAGGAAAACCATGCCACTTTAAGGGGGCAGATTTTCGCTCTTGCCAAATGCTGATAGTTAACTTGTTTCTTTATGTTCCTAAAAAATAAGCTCTTAGCCAAACAAAAATAATTTTAAGATATACTCCACGCCACCAAATATATATATATATATATATATATAATATATATATATATAATTAATTTAATTTTACCATTAGTATGGATAGAGGGTTATCAGATTTTTACCACGGTTATCAGATTTTTACCACTTTTGATCTCAAATGTGATCATGTTCATCGTGAGTAGATGATTTGACAGCCTGTTCAAGAGTGATTATGAAATCGAAAATTTGGATAGAGACGAGAAAATGGTGTGAAGTGGCTTTTCCTATTTCGTAGACCATAGAAAAGTAAATGCTGCCTGACGTGCCAGGCATTTAGTTTTCGCCCTCTAAGTGACAGCAAGCGAATCGAGATAGCAGCATGGAGAGAGAGCAAGAACTAAATGCCTGGCATGTCAGGCAGTATTTACTTTTCTATAGTCTATAGTGTGAAGTTAAGTAAGCCACGCTTTTTGACGTTCGTAATAGGATGATGTGTTTTCCGACGTGGCACACGATTTAGATGGCCGATTTAACTCCAATATGTTTTACCTTTATGTGACCGTTGCCGACGGTGGGAGGCGAACGTCCCTCCTCTCATGTATGTGTTTTTAAACTCAATTTCCTTGCAACTTCATTATCTTAAACTTCATTAATATCTTAAAGTAGTCTGATTATTAGATGTCATTTTTAATTATGAATTTTAATTATATAAAATTTAAATTTAAATGAAATTTACGATTTTTTTTTATTTTTTTAAATGGGTTTTAAATATAAAATTAACTTTTTAAAATAGTTAAATTTTGTAAATTTTTTGAAATTCTAAAAAATTATATAACAATAAAAATTAACTAAATAAATAAGAAAAAACAAAAAAGAACGTGAGGGTAAGACGTGTGAGTTTAAAAATAATTTACTAAAACGTCGATAGAAATACGGATATTAAAAAACGTTATACTTTGTAAAATTATTTTGAATTTTTTTGAAATTATATCAAATTTCAAATAAAATTAAGTAAATAACTAAGAAAAAACAAAAAAAAAAAACGGGATGGTAGGATGTCTAAGTTTAAAAATAATTTATTCTTCATAAGATACATTGACCAAATCCAAGGTCGGCTGATGTTGACACAACAACGTACTCCCATGCACCTTCCAACTTCCAAATTATTAGAACATTTCATTTCAACATCCCAATTATGTGAATGTGTAAGTGAAGTTGAGCGTGTGTTAATCTTTTTTTTTTGTGTATATGTCACCATCGTGTCACTTAATTGAATATATTTATGTGTGCATGTTATATATTCATTTGATTGAATATATTTATGTAGGCATATTATACAAGGTTATATCTATATATATTTAATCGTATTTAAATTTCATTTTTTCTCACCCTAAATTTAAATAAAAAGGATATTCAAAGTGACCACCATCATTTGGGCTTTTGGAGTAGGGAAAGTTTGTAATAGATTTTAACATGATTGGTTATCATTCAATGTTTTTCTTCAGAAGGCTTGTTAAAGCATGCACTTTTGATGTGATTATGATTTAAGAAATTATGTGCTCTAGCTCTAAAGATGTGGAATATTTTTCTTCCTGGTGGATGGATTGGTCCTTCAGCGCCATCGACTCTAATGACATGTTGGGAGGGCTCCTTATGGCATGGAAACCAATTTTTCAAGTCATATTATATTCCTCTCTCAACTTTAATATTAACATTTACAACTTATATTATGGTAGTGTCTTTTATGGGAGGTAGATGTTCAAGTTAGTAGAAATTAATGGTTTCCATTGCTTAGAAATCCATGAATGGAGATCAACGAGCTTTGGCCAAAGACCAATGAGCTTGCAAATGAGACCCACTTCTAAAAAAAATTGGCCCCGCATAAAGCCTTGTCCAGAATAGAAATCTTCATCATAGGAGCTTCGAGAATAGGGACCTCTAAGAAGAGGGGTCTAGAGATAGGTTTCAAAATCTTTTGAGGAGGAGAGGGAGGCGGTCATGGAGAGAGATTTCTGGAAGCCTTCACAATGTCGTTGAAGGACAATGGGAGTGCCTTCATATGAGAGCTTTCTTGGCCAGAGGAAGGAGCAACATGAGATTCACCTACTACCGAAGCAGGGTTTTAAAGAGGACCAACCAAATCCGTAGTGACAAATACAACATCCACAAAGCTAGAGGGTGCAGAGACCAAAGGCAACAAAGGGCCCACCGTGGAGGGAGGAGGTAGATTCAATCCCTTGATAGGTGACGAAGGCGTCAGGGTGATTGCTACGAGCGAAGCATAAAACAAAGGTTCAGGAGGAGACACTAATCATGAGGCCATTAGAGCTGAGATATCCATTAGAAAAACACCTAGCGTGAAGAAGATCGAGCAACCGACTAGGGAAAAAACCTAACCACCAATATATGGATTCATATTTCCATCCTTACTTTGTCGTACTTGTTTTTTTAAAATCATTAACTCCCTATCTAATAAAAGGACACTTCTTGGAATTTTCCTCAGGCTTTGTTCTATTTGCTCTATCAATATGGACAAATTCTTCACAACCAAAAGTATTCAGAATTGTGTATTTTACCTTTTTTATTTTTTCCATGCCTCCTTTGGAATGCCATCATCGAAGGAACTTGAAGGCCCTCTATTTATTAAGTAAACACGACATCAATAACATCTGCCCAAAAATTTAAGGGAAATCCCACATGTAATCTCATACTCCTTGCACACTCTATTATCTCATCTATGACACTTCAACTTATTTTCTATCTCATTTTCAACCAAAACTTCCCATTTCTTAAAAGTATAAAAGACATCAGATTTTTTTATAATGCAATAAACGTAGGTTTACCTAGTTGTATCATCAATAAAAGTAACTTAATAATACAAGCCATGCACATTCTCTAAATTTTCACTCTTCTTTTCCTACCCAACTCTAGAAATCTTTTTTTTTTTTTTTTTTTTATTTATTTATTTATTTATTTATTTATGTTTTCCATAAACATAATTTTAATATAAGCCCAAATCAACCTTTATGGTAATAATTTCCTTGAGTGGAGAATCTACATCATGTTCTCACTCATTTGCCTTTGCCTGTGATGCCATTATGCTATAGTTTCTCTTGTAGAAGCTAAAGCAATAGAAATGGAAACATTACTAGTACATAAACACAATATACCTACCTTCTCTCCTTTTGCTATTATCAAAGATCATGTAGTGACCTTCCATGAATTTCTTGTAAATGTAATTATACAACCTTCACTTCCCAACCACCTCGATGAAATTAGATTTATTTTTAAATTAGGAACATGCCTTAGCTCTTTCAACAACCATTCATTTCCATTTTATAATTTTGTCCATACCTTAAACTTTCTAACAAATTTTCATGGTTTTCTATCAACCAAATAAAATTATCCAAAATCACCTTGAAAACAATCTTGAAAAGATTTCCTATGGATTGTGGTATGAAATGAAGCTCTTAAGTCTATCACCTGAGAATCAACAATGTTATCTACTGAAAGGATTAAATCATATTGTAACAAATCACTTGCTACATTTACTTCCTTATTATTCTTCTAATGCCCATTTTTTTTTCTAGAGACCAACAATCTTTCTTCTTGTGTCCTTTCTTCCCACAATGCCAACATTCCATCCCCCCTCCATATTTGCATCTACCCTTTTTAGAACTTCCACCATTCTATGGGTTGTTTATTTTATCTTTTTGTCTTTCCCTATTCTATATAGTTAAAGCCTTACTTTATGTCTCATCTGTGCTTTTCTGTCATGTTTCCTTTCGAAGGATAACACCAACAACATCATCAAACTTTAGGGTGTTTGAACCAAAGACAAAATTACTCACAACCATGACCAAGCCATTCGATATTTTTAGCAATGAGCATAAAATCAAAAGAGCCCTAACTTCATCATCATAGTTTACTCCTACAAAACTTAATTGACTAGTGTCTATGTTGAATTCATTTACATGATCAACAATGGACCCACCTTTTGACATAGCCATATTAAATAAATGCTTCTCAAGAGATATCTAGTTGCAAGGTGAGGGGTTTTCATACAGTTTAGCCAATGCCATCATTAAACCCTCTGTTCTTTTCTTCCAAAGTATTGAAAGCCATTAACATTGCTAGGGACAACTGTATTGTTCCTGTTAGGATTCCAAGAAACTCTCCTAGGTTGTAGTTCGAAGATGCTTGGTAACATATAAATTCAACTTATTGTTGCAAATGGATGAATGGAAGGAATGATGCTTGTCCAAGCTAGATAACCACTTCTACTTTGCTTAACTCCAGACATGTGTGAACACCCTCAGACCACAAGGCTTTAGACCACCAACTACTCACAGTTTAAGATTGGGTGAATATGGAGAACACTGACAACACCAGTAGATGCACAGGACCATGTGATCGCCGGCTGCAACCAGTAAAGAAGTATGCAAATCTAATCTCTTAGTTCACAGACAGGATGACAACTCTCTAGCACTAGAAGAAGAGAAACCTGAATAACTCATTCAATGATACATACAAGACTTTAACACAAAGATAGGATGACAGCTACTCTAATGCTAAACATCAAGAGTTTAGAAATACAACATATCATGCACAACTTATAAGAGAGTAGAGATGAAAAGTGAGCAATTAACAACAAAAGAAGCTTGTATTAGTTGAAAATGAATATGACACGCTGCAAGTATCAAAATAATTACAGTCTCCAGAAGTTGGACCTTACACCAAAATATCAACCATCAACCCTGATTACATCTTGTTTATGGGTATATATAGAGTTTCAATATAAAGGCACTTGGCCATTCTAGGTATGGAGGGGTCATAATTGACCACCAACCGCATTTAGTTGCTTGATGGAGCTTCTGAGTGCGTTTTCTTGCTTTAGTGGATGAATCTGATCCTTTCCTGTGCTCTGTTGTTGTCTCGTGCAACTGGAGTGCTTATATCAATGAGGCCCCATAACTGTTAAATGCAGTTATTTGTTCGTGCCTCGTCCTTTTCCTCCTCGGCCATACTATTTGTTAAATAGGGTGGTTGAGGAGAAAGTTCAAATGGTACTGGAAGACCGATCACCTTCATCCTTCGGGTACACAGAATAGTCAAGGGACACGGACTGCATAGTGGGTGGATGAGTCGGATGAAGGAGCAAAATTGGTCGTCGGATCGGGTGGATAGACGGCGGAGATGGCTTGGCGGGGGCTATCAGGAAAAGCGAGGGTGGAATGAACATGGGCTGTTGGATCTCAAGCGGACAGATCCAACAGTCATCGGGCGGTGAAGGCACGCAGATGTTATCGGGCGGGAACGTGGGTTTGAACGGTAAGTGGTTTTGATCGCATCGCCGTAGGACGTTGGGTGGTAAAAGGGTGAGGGCGCACGATCCCATTCAGCGCGTGACGCGTGGTGGCAGAGGAGAGAGGAAAACCACTCTCCATCGCGTGTTATTGTCCTGACACTTCGTGGACGCGGGGAGAGCGAACGCTGTCCGATCGTGGCGGAGATGATCAAACGGTGGGGATTTGGTCGCGTGGGTCTCTTTGTTTGATGCGACAGGAGCCGTTGGATTAACGGGAAGAGTCAACATCCATGATTTAAAGGTGATGATGGAGTTATGGAAGTGTGAGTTCATGTGGATACGGTTTTATGAGGGTTTAGGCTTTGCATTCGGGGCCTGAGGAAACAGGGGTTTATGCCGGGTTTTAGAGGAAAAACAGAGGTAGAAGGTTTGAAAGAGAGTAAGCGGAATAAAGGAGAAGAAGGAAGATGACTGCCATGAACTTCTTTTGAGCACAACCACTACGACCAAACTTATCTCTGGCCTTAAAAACCATAGTTATATAGCAGGGCTAACACTGGCTCCTTCTGGGGATGAGATCCTCCCTGTGACATCTCAAGAACTGCAGACCATTGCCTTTCCTACAAAAACCAGATTAGCAAAGTTTCCTGGTGTTCCATTGGGAATGGAGTCTACTTGAGCTTACACTAAAACTGATAAACAACATATTTACAACTTTAATGCCTGAAAGCCTTAAACAACATAAATTTTCAAAAATCGCCCATTAACTGGGCCACCAAGAACTGTTTCTCCTTCCATGCTCTATAGCATGAAAGTATTGTTCCCTTGGATCTAAGTGATGACAAAAGGTCCAGTCCACAGAGCATCAAACTTCCCATGGTTGACTTTCTTCTCCTTTAGTGCATCCCACTTAAGAACCAAGTTTCCAACTGAAAGTTATCTGCTTTTTCCTCCCTGTCAAAGGCTTCCTTGATTCTTCCCTGATGTGCTGCAGACTTGTCAACCAACTGTTCTCTGATTTGATGTACCTCCGCTAAATCAGTGATCCTTTTTGCCATGTCTTCTTCCTCATTCTACTCTTCTTGCAAGAACTTTGCCACAGGGAGGTTTAACTGAATTGGGAATAGAGCCTCAGTGCCATATACCAGCTTGCATGGAGAATTCCCTATGGATTTCTTGGTGGTCACTCTGTTAGCCCACAATGCATACTTGAGCTTAGAATCCCAATTCTTTTTGTTGTCTTCCAACAACCTTTTAATTATCCTTATCAGGCTCTTGTTGGAAGATTATGCTAGACCATTGCCTTGAGGGTAGTATGAGGTAGAATGAACTAGCATAATGCCCATTAAGTCACACATGTCCACCAACTCTTTTGCCTTGAAGGTTGCTATATTGTATGTAACCAGTTTATGTGGACAACCAAACCTAGTGAATATATTCTCTGTTAAGAACTTCATGACCACATGGTGATCAACCTTTCTAGTAGGGATGGCCTTAATCCATTTAGTGAAGTAATCGGTGGCCAATAAGACCCATCTGTGTTGGCCACTAGAATGTGGATTGATTTCTCCTATGAAATCCAAGCCCCACTGTTGAAAAGGGACACTAGCATATATGGGTTTTAAGGGTAGGGACTTCAATTGCCGCTTCCTTTCAAATCTTTGGCACCTGTCACAAGATTTAACAAATGAAAAGACATCAAAAAACAAGGTGGGCCAATAATATCCAACCCTGAGGATTTTGTGAGTTGTAGTTTTCCAATAGTGATGTCCTCCACATATGCTGGAATGTAACTGCTGCATAACCTCCATGGATTGTTCTTTGTCCAGACACCTCAAAAGGATTCCAGAGGGGTCCCTCCAGTAGAGCAGATTTTCATGAATGCAGTATTTGACTACCCTGAGCTTGATAGTTTTGGCTTGGCTTGAACTAAGGCCTGGAGGAACTTCTAGCTTTAGAATTGAGTTATTGCAGAGAACCATTCACAAGAAGCTAGATTTTCTGCCAATGACTGATTTTTCCCTGGTTCAGTTGTTTCCTCTTCTATCTGACCATCCTTTGAATTTGTGCTTATCAAATCCATGTCCAGCATCCTGCAATTTTCTTCAGCCATTAGTCTAGCAAGGCCCTGACCTCTGACTAGATTGGTGGGCTTTAATTCTATGTTGAATTCAATCAGTTTTGCAATCCATTTAGCCCTTCTTCCATCGGCATCTGGCTACGTTAAGACATCTTTCATTGAAGTAGAGCATGCATATGCAATTATCTTGGAATGCAGAATATAAATTCTGAAAGCTTTCAAGGATTTGATAAGGGCATATGCCTGTTTTTCAATGATATCATACCTCAGCTCAGCATCCCTTAAGGTTTTGCTAAAAAATGCCATTGGATGCTCTGAACCTTCCTCATCTGCTTGCATCAAAACTGCTACAAGGGTGTCCTCAGAGGCAAACGAAAATATATGGAACTCCTTGCTGTAATCTGGGCTGACCAAAGTAGGAACTTCCATAATGGCCCTTTTGATGGATTCAAAAGATTTTCTTGCTGCATCAGTCCATTTGATTTCTGACCCCTTCCTCAACATGGAGGTGATGTGCTTTACAAGTTCTACAAAATTTGGGATAAACCTCCTTACAAAATTTATCTTGCCCAGAAAGGATTGGATATCCTTCTTTGATCTTGGGACATATAAGGTCTGTACTGCCCTTACTCTTTCTAGGTCAATTCTGACACCTGCAGCAGAAAAAACATGTCCTAACAACTTGCCTTCTTCTAAAGCAAACTGTGACTTTTTAGGATTGAATGAAATCCAAAACCTTCTGCACTTCAAAAACACTTTCTTCAAATGTTGCAAATGGTCTTGATGGCTACTGGAGTATACTGTTATATCATCAAGGTAGATAAGGATAAACTTATCCTTCTCTCCCAAAAATGCAATATCCATAGCTCTCTGAAAGGTGGCTCCAACATTCATCAACCCAAAAGGAATCTTGGAATACATAAAAGTGCCCCAAGGAGTGGTGAATGTAGTCTTTTATTGGTCATCTGGATGTACAAAAACCTAGTTATACCTTGAAAACCCATCCAGGAAAGACGTCACTTTGGCTCCTGAGACTTTCTACAGCAAATGCTCCATCTTGGGTAGAGGATAATTGTCTTTCTTAGAGCATTTGTTTAATTTTCTGAAATCAACGTAGAGCCTGATTTCTCCACTTTTCTTCCTTACCACTACCAAATTGGCTACCCATTTTGAATATCTGAGAGGGACTATGATTTTGGCAGCCAGTAACTTTTGATTTCTTTTTCAATCATATGGAGGAGCAAAGGATTTATGGGTCTCAGCTTCTACTTGAAAGGGATGGTGTCCTTCTCCAAGGGAATTTTATGCTGGATGATCTTTTTGTCATAAGTTTTCAGGTCACTATATTCCCAGGCAAAAACACCAGCAAATTTCTTCATTAAATTGCAGTACTCAGAACTTTGGGCAGCAAATAGATGGGTGGACAAATTTATATGTCTTGGATGATCTGGACTCCCTATATTATGCCTATGGACTGCAGATTGATCTTCTTTTTGGGCAGCCTTATAAGGTGCATCATTTTGGTCAAACAGCTTCTCTAGAGGCACTAGTCCTTTAGGTATATGTTCACTGGGCAGTTGGACAATGTTAATTTTGCCAATTTTGTTCCTAAGCTGGGACTGGGGACTTTCTTCCAAGACTTCATTCTCTTGATCAATTTTCATTTCAGAGAATTCATCAATGACTTGCAGAAACCTATTCACTTCATCATCATCCTCAAAAACTTTCCAATGCTGGACAATATCAGGCAAGGATGGTCTATATTTCATCTGGACTTCATAAACTAGCCTGGGAAGCATGGGAGGGATAAACATGCTAGCAAACACAGCAATGGAATCAACAAGATAATTTTTAACTCTAGAGATGTATGAGATACAAAAATTATCAAAAGAATCTTTAAGTCTCCATACCTCATCTCTATATGCTTTCAGCCTTAGATGTTTTGCTTGAAATGTTTTGTTCACTTGCTGAATGATGAGATCAACATCTCCAAACACCTTTATGTTCCTGATTCCTCTATCTTTAGCTGCATTAAGGCCCAATATCATAGCCTCATACTCTACTATATTGTTGGTGACTTGGAAATCCAACTTAAAAGACATATGTGTGCTTTCTTTTTTTGGAGATATTAGCACCACCCTTTCTCCTGTAGTCTCCCTTGAACATGCTCCATCAAAGAACATTTCCCAAACCTGACTTCCTTGCTCCCCCTCAGCTTGGACTATTGGTTTCTTGAGTTGCAGTGAGACCTTCTGGGGTTCTTCAATTTGGAGAATACATGCTCCAAAATCGGTATCCACAGCATAGATGGCATGATTAGAAGGATTCTTCTCATGACTAATGATGTAGGCCAGCTGTGCTTCTCTGTACAATCTCCTACTTTCCCCTCCAAAAACTGGGACAATGGCATCAGATAAATCATTCTGTAACATCCCACCTACTCTCTTAATCCACCCTTTGGACAACAGCATGCCAAACTTGGGAGGGACATCTGCCACCACAATGTCCATAATCATGCTCTTCACGGGCATCTGAGTTAGGGTAATGGCTAGGTCTTTGAGTAATCCTAGGCATTTTACCATTCTTGAATAAAACGAGAATAAATCATGATATGGTCTAGTGATATCAAGGCCTAACTCTTCCATGACAGCTTTGGGCATCAGATTGTGGCTGGCCCCTGTGTCTAGCAGGCAGTTATGGAGGGTTTTGTCATGAATGGTCAAGGAGACATAGAATGATGGGGAGCTATTATCAGAAGCTTCAGTCATTGGGCTAAGCACAATTGCAGGCTTATCATCTTGCAAATTTACATAGTCATGAGAGGCTTGTGAGGCTTTTAGCTCAAGGGCATCAAAGATAGGTTTTCTAAAAACTTCACTCTTTACACGTTCTATCAGAGGCACAAATATTTTTAACTTCTGGACTTCTAATTCAAAGATGAAAGGGGAAGGGGACTTGTTAGGACCTCTTACCGCTTGAGTTGGTGCTTTGAGGAAGACTGGATCAGCTATTGGTATTTTCTGTCTGATATTCTGCTGCTCTATTGGGGCAACCACTCTTTAGGCAGGATTTTCCTTAACATTATTTGTTCTTGACCTCAGATTATATCTTTGCTACTCATCATTCTATAGAACAACCCTTTGTCTCACTCTTGACTGGTTTGGTCCTGTAGTAATGATTCTTCATAGGCAGCCAATGTCAAAAAGGCAGCACTGCCCTTATCTTCCATGCAATGAATCTCATCCTCTTCTTCAAACTGCTCCTCCTCCATGGCTACGTTCTGGAAGGGAGCTTTAACCTTTTGTTCTTCACCGACATCTTTACCCCTCCGAATGATTTGAAATTGTTCATTTTCTCTTCTGAATGGATTTGGGTTTCTTGGAGCAAATGTGTTTGGAAGCCTTTCCTTTCCAGAGCTCTACTGAAGCTTCAACTTAGATACCTCAGCAGCCAATGACTATCATTTTAGTCATTTTGTCTAATTTAGGTTCTGAAGATGAAGCAGAGAAAGAAGAAGCCTCACCTCTCTGCCTCCTTCTATCAGCATGACCCTTGAGCTTTTTTGCAGCCATGATATTAGATTCCACCTCTAAAGCTGCATCTTGCATTTTAGCCAGAGTGGCACATCTTCTTTCTCTCAAAAGCAAGCAAAAATCAGAGTCAAAAGCATTGGCATAGGTGAGTTTGGCAGAGGTGGGAGTAGGCTTTACTTCCGCTGGTATTTTACTATACATACGATTAAATATTTTAATTAAATCAGACAATGATTCCCCATTTTCTCTCTTGAGGTTACCAAACTCAATATGATAGTATAGCAGGTCTCTTTTGTCTCCCCAGTGCTTCAAGAATACATCATCTAATGCTTCAATGTATGCTATAGACCTAGGGGTCAATTCTCTGAACCACTTCCTAGCCTCTCCATCAAGGCTTTGGACAAATACTCTCAACCACACATCATCCTCACTGATATCTAGGTTATCAACATAACTATGAAAAGACTCAAGGTGTTCTTCAGCTGTCACTCCCTCTGTACCAGTGAACTTGGGCATGTATTTCTGATACTCTCCTACAGGCATGGCATTCAAAGGAACATGCAAGACTTGAGGTCCATACCTAGCAGCTATGATTCTTTCCATCTTTGTGGGTTCTTGTTGCCCTACCATGGCTGGGGTAGGTGGAAGGATACTGGCAGTTTGAATGATAGGGATCAGTGAAATAGATGACAGAGACAAAGGAATATGGTGGACTGTATAGGAGGCTTTCTTTGGACTGAGATCCCAAGGGGAATTGAATGAACAAGGAGCTTTATGAATCTTTGAGGGTGTTTCTTCACTAACAATGCTAGGTTCTATATCTTCAAACTGTACATTGTCAGCTGTAATCTTCTCTTGCAGAGATACATAAGATTTTTTGGGCTTACCTAATCCTCATGCTCCTTTCTATGATGTTTTCCTTTGCTTGACAATTTTCTTAGGGTCAGGCACTGGGTTAGCTGGTGATTTCTGAGGATTTCTCCGAGTATGCCTCACAAACTGAGTTAGAACTGTAGAGTGGAGTCACCACTAGGTTGGTCCTCTAGTAGAGTTGCCAGATAGATGATTACAACTAGAAATGTGTCTAGAATTTGTCTATCATCAAAGCTGGGGCTGTGTCGTTTTCCCAGGGAAGCTGAGCTTCAATCTCCTCTCCCCGGCAACGGCGCCAATTATGTTAGGATTCCAAGAAACTCTCCTAGGTTGTAGTTCGGATATGCCTGGTAACATATAAATTCAACTTATTGTTGCAAATGGATGAATGGAAGGAATGATGCTTGTCCAAGCTAGATAACCACTTCTACTTTGGTTAACTCCAAACATGCGTGAACACCCTCAGACCACAAGGCTTTAGACCACCAACTACTCACAGTTTAAGATTGGGTGAATATGGAAATACTGACCACATGAGCAGATGCACAGGACCATGTGATGGTCGGCTGCAACCAGTAAAGAAGTCTGCAAATCTAATCTCTTAGTGCACAGACAAGATGACAACTCTCTGGCACTAGAAGAAGAGAAACCTTAATAACTCATTCAATGATACATATAAGACTTTAACACAAAGATAGGATGACAACTACTCTAATGCTAAACATCAAGAGTTCAGGAATACAACATATCAGGCACAACTTAGAAGAGAGGAGAGATGAAAAGTGAGCAATTAACAAAAAAAGAAGCTTGTATTAGCTAAAAATGAAGACGAGACGCTGCAAGTATCAAAATAGTTACAATCTCCAGAACTTGGACCTTACACCAAAGTATCAACCATCAACCCTGATTACATCTTGTTTTTGGGTATATATAGAGTTTCAATACAAAGGCACTTGGCCATTCTAGGTATGGAGGGGTCATAATCGACCACCAACCGCATTTAGTTGCCTGATGGAGCCTCTGAGTGCGTTTTCTTGCTTTAGTGGATGAATTTGATCCTTTCTTGTGCTCTGCTGTCCTCTCGGGCAGCTGGAGTGCTTGTATCAATGAGGCCCCATAACTGTTAAATGCAGTTATCTGTTTATGCCTCGTCCTTTTCCTCCTCAGCCATACTGTTTGTTAAATAGGGTGGTTGAGGAGCAACTGCAAATGGTACTAGAAGACTGGTCACCTTCGTCCATCGGGTACACGGAACAATCAAGGGACACAGACTGCATAGTGGGCGGACGAGTTGGATGAAGGAGCAAAATTGGCCGTCAAATCGGGTGGATAGACGGCGGAGATGGCTTGGCGGGGGCTATCGGGAAAAGCGGGGGTGGAATGAACATGGGCCGTTGGATCTTAAGAGGACAGATCCGACGGTCGTTGGGCAGCGGAGGCGTGCGGATGTTATCGGGCAGGAACGTGGGTTTAAGCGGTAAGAAGTTTTGATCTCACTGTCGTAGAATGTTGGGCGGTAAAAGGGTGAGGGCACGTGATCCCATTTAGCACGTGACGTGTGGCAGCGAAGGAGGGAGGAAAACCACTCTCCATCGTGCGTTATCGTCTTGACACTTCGTGGACACGGGGAGAGCGAACACTGTCCGGTCGTGGTGGAGATGATTGGACGGTGGGGATTTGGTCGCGCGGGTCTCTTTGTTTGACACAACAAGAGCCGTTGGATCAACGGGGAGAGTCAACGATCGTGATTTAAAGGTGATGATGGGGTTATGGAAGTGCGAGGTCATGTCGATACGGTTTTATGAGGTTTAGGCTTTGCGCTCGGGGCTTGAGGAAATAGGGGTTTATGCCGGGTTTTAGAGGAAAAACAGAGGTAGCGGGGTTGAAAGAGAGTAAGCAGAATAAAGGAGAAGAAGGAAGATAACTACCATGAGCTTCTTTTGAGCACAACCACTACGGCCAAACTTATCTCTGGCCTCAAAAACCATAGTTATATAGCAGGGCTAACAGTTCCCAATGCCTTTCACTCAAGAATCTCCCATTCTTCATTTTTCATAGTCAATGTTTTCTTTGTTATTCCACCTAGTGGTATAAAAAATAATTTTATGGTATAAATAATATTTGATTTGCATATTCAATAGTTTATAGTTTTGACCATTAAAATTCTTGATTGTTAAGCCTTGTTTCGCCATTTCTACCACTCAAACTAGGAACCCTCCTTCCCTATGAATTTTATCAGACAAATAAACCTTTGTCTTTGATACAATTTGTGAGGAATAAAATAAAAATGAATGGGGAAAATAAGCATAGAATGAAATAATACAAAGGAGACACCAATATACGTGGTTCACTTGATTTGGGCTAGATATACAAAGAAATAACCAATCCTTCCTTTGATTCTCGATGAGCCTTCTAATTACGTTTTACTTGTTCATACTTGTCAAACTAGGGATTCATATGATACATGTGAACTGTCATGCATTGTTTTTTCCAGAGAAATATGTTTGTCTACTACTCTAGTTGCACAATTTCAGTTAGAATAAACAAACATAGGACATGGGTTTTAAGATATCTCTGAGAGATCCATTAATGCTAAGGCTAATAGAAGATAAATCCACTACAAGCAAGGTAAACTACTTCATTCAGGCCTAGAAGCTAGTTGTTGTTACTCCTAACTGAACCAAAGGAAATAACAACTAACTTATCTAACTTCAACAAGCTTTGAAACAAGGTGTTCTTACCCTAGTTGAAGGAAAGCAACAACAATAAACTAAACTAGATTCAATTGGTGTGGAAGTATGGTGTTGTTACCCTAGTTGATTCAAAGGAAATATTCAATATTCTAAATTGTATCCCACTATTTGATCATGTTATAAGAATTATTAGTATATGTACGAGGAATGAATATGCTAGATATATACCCATACCTCCCATGGATACATTAGTATTATATGATTAGTCTTAATCTTGATTGAAAATTAAGATTGTATTAGTAGTTATTAAGTTATTAACCCTTAATCAAGATTAATAAATAATAACTAATTTATAATTATTATGATTAAATTAATATTGGATTACTTAGGATTCTCAAAAATCCATTTTGATTTGATTGACCATTAAGTAATTGTTGTTTTATTATTTTATTATTTTCTCATTCTTATTATCGGACATGATTGCCTTCCATGAATTAAATTTTGGATAAGGGAATATGTGGAGGATGGTAAGGGTAGTTATGGGAGGTTGGTGGCATTGATTCGTAGGGGAATAAGTGGGAAAATATAGGGAGAGGGGACCATTCTTATGGAGGTAATTGGGGAAACTTGGAGGGGAGGAGAGATTTTTTCTTATGGGCTAGGGAGAGGTTTTGGTTGTGAGACAAAGAGTGAGTAGTTGATTTTTGTGTTGGACGCCATAGGGGTGTTGAAAGGGGATCTCAAACACTACAACTATGATTTGGACTTGGGCTTGGAGGACTAGGGAAGTTGTGGAGGTTCCCTGGGTTATGATGTAATTATTATTATTAATTTTAATTAAGTGTTAATCATTTAAATAGCACTAATAAAGCTCAACTATTAATCAAGCATAAGACCAATCCAAGCTTGACTATCAAACAATCTTAAGACTAATCATAGAATACTAATGTATCCATGTGAGGTATGGGTATGTAGATAACATATGCATACCTCATACATATACTTATAATTCTTATAATAATCAATCCCATAAGTTATAAGAATCAATCACATAAGTCAAAATAATCAATCACATAAGTCAATCACTCAGTAGGTAGGTTAATAACCTAATATAAGATAATAGGATCACGAAGTTGGCCCTACATAAAGTATGTTTAACCGGCCTAAGCCACCAACCTCCCATAACTATGCGAAATTGACTTCCCTTTTAGGATTTAATGTCGTTCTAGTATTCTCCTTGATTTCCCAGACGACTTATGCCAGATTTGCAATCTCGTTCCGACGGCTATGACTGGAAGAGTGTAGCGAGTGATAGATTTCAATTTCCTCTGAAACAACCGATGCATTCCTATGCTTGAAGCCTTATAAGGCCTTAATGAATCCTCACCTTGATTAGAAGAAGGCCACAATTTCTAAATTCCACATTGCATAAATTCCATGTTGTAGTTTCTAAATGCCAAATTTCAATAAGGGATTTGAGATCTATATTTTTTGGCAAATCGTTGGACGTTTTCTTAAAAGATGGTCGAATTTCATCCTCCTCTTACACACAATGGGCACACACGCATAAATATTTATAAAGACATATTTAACAATCACGCAAACAAAAATCTGTTCTACTACATAACAAAAAATCCATTCTCCTACCCTATTCTTATTTACAAAAGAATCAGTTGTGATGGTGTTCACATCTTCCTGGCCTTCCCGTAAGAGAATTAAGCCAAAACATGCTCTTATACCATGTTAGAAATTAGAGAGTTAGAATGAGTACACACAACCCCTGACACACTGTTATATTGATCACATAAAGAAGTTACATATATAATAATTAGATCACCGAATTCTAGATAATAAGATCCGAAGAAGGTGGATCTATGACTCCTAGACAACTCACACACATAGGGAAATGACTACTAGAATCACAGCTAGAGACTCACAATGAAAACTCACAATAACACATGAAAGCATCACTTCCAATAAAAAACAACACGACCTCCTAAAACTCACTAAGACCAGAATCCTTTAAGGTTTTCTTAGACTTGTAATTTTGGGCTTCCATATATCTTTGTCCAAAGGTACGAAATCTTGTGCATTGCGTGCCTTTTTAGGTTCATGGTATTTAATGAGAATATTTTGGCCTCCCGATAGTGTTTCTCCGCCATTCTAAGGGCTCTTCTCATGCGATTTTTTTTTTTTTTATATTTGGTATGATTTTACAAGATTTTGAAGACTTAGAGAGCATAGTTGGATCCATTTGGATTAGGACCCGATGAAATTATAGGTGTGAGAGCAATATTTTTGAAGTCCGTCTTATGGCCAAAATGGAGCAAGAGGAGACGTGGTCATCAAAGCTAAAACAGGGGACATTTCCGCTAAAAATAGCAGCACTACACCTTAGGGGCTAACACTGGCTCCTTCTGGGGATGAAAGCCTCCCTGTGAGGTTTCAAGAACTGCACACTACTACTTCCTTTCCAGTAACAAACAAAACAACTTATTTCTTAGTGTTCCATTGGGCATGGAGTTTATTTGCATGGAAAACAAAAACTAAAAAAACTATTACAATATTAAGGCCTTAAAGCCTCGAATGAAGTAAAGTTTCAAAACCACCCATTGACTAGGCCATCAAAAATACCTTCCCCCTCCAAATTGTGCAGAATGAAAGTATTGTTCATCTGAACTTGAGCAATGACAAATGGTTCCGTCCATAAGGCATCAAATTTACCATGGTTGCCCTTCTTTTCCTTCAATGCATCCCATTTGAGAACCCAGTCACCAACTTGAAAACTGTCCATTTTTGCCTTTCTATAAAAGGTTTATTTGATCTTCTTCTGATGAATTCTTGACTTCTCAACCAGTTGTTCTCTGATCTATTGTAATTCAACCAAGTTACTCATTCTCCTCGCTATGTCACTCTCTTCATCCTGTTCTTCTTGCAAGAATTTGGCCACAAAGAGAATCAGCTGGATAGGAAAAACAACATCATCACCATAAACTAACTTAAATGGAGAATTTCATATGGACTTCTTGTTGGTAAATCTTTCAGCCCATAGTGCAAACTTCAACTTGGAAGCCTAGTTCTTTTTGTTGTCCTCCAACAGTTTTTTGATTATCCTTACAAGACTCTTATTAGATGATTCTACAAGCCATTGCCTTGAGGATAATATGAGGTAGGATGCACCAATTGAATACCCATGGATTCACACCTGTCCACCAATTCTTCTACCCTGAAAGCTGCTGCATTATCAGTGACTAGTTTGGTTGGGCAACCAAATCTAGTGAAAATATTCTCATTCAAGAACTTCATGATTACCTGATGATTAGCATTTTTAGTGGGTATGGCCTCAATCCATTTGGTGAAATAATCAGTGGCTACCAAGATCCATTTGTGATGGCCACTGGAATGTGGATTGATCTCACCTATGAAGTCCAAGCCCCACTGCTGGCAGGGACCATTGACGTGTAACGGCTTCAAGGGAAAAGATTT
This sequence comes from Pinus taeda, assembly GCA_000404065.3. Lineage (NCBI taxonomy): Eukaryota > Viridiplantae > Streptophyta > Pinopsida > Pinales > Pinaceae > Pinus > Pinus taeda. Next base: position 20,820 of record APFE030350567.1, read on the forward strand.
TAGCTGTTGTCTTCCTGTGAACCTCTGACATTTGTCACAAGATTTCACAAAAGAAAACACATTAGAGAACAGAGTATGCCAATAATACCCAGCTCTCAGGATCTTGTGGGTTGTGGTTTTCCAATAATGATGCCCTCCGCAGATGCTAGAATGGAACTGGTACGTGACTTCCACAGATTGTCCTTTGTCTAGACATCTCAAGAGGATCCCTGATGGGTCTTTCCAATAGAGAAGGTTTTCATTAATGTAGAATTTGGCTGATCTGAGCTTAATGGCCCAGGTTTGACTCGAGCTAAGCCCTAGGGGGACTTCTAGCTTCTGCAAAAAATGAACTATACCGAAATACCATTCGCAGGTGGCTAGATTTTCAGCCAAACACTGATTCTACTCTTGTTCTACTACTACTTCCTGTGTCCGCTCACCACCTGAATTTGAACCCACACAATTGATGTCTAACAAATTGCAATTTTCCTTAGCCATAAGCTTAGCCAAGCCCTGGCCTTTGACAAGTTTGGTGGGCTTCACCTCTATGTTAAACTCTATGACTTTTGCAATCCATTTAGCTCTCTTTCCATCAATATCTGGCTGAGTTAGAACATATTTTACTGAGGCTGATGGTACATATGCATTCACTTTGGAATGCAAAATATAAATTTTGAATGCCTTTAAATATTTTATGAGAGCATAAGCTTGTTTTTCAATAAGGCCATACCTTAGTTCAGCGTCCCTCAGAGTTTTGCTAAAAAAGGCCACAGGGTGTTCTATGCCTTCATCGTTTTTCTGCAATAGAATTGCTGCAATTGTATCATAAGAGGCAAAAGAGAAGATATAAAACTCCCTGGTATAATCTAGGCTGATTAGAGTGGAAGCTTCCATGATAGCTTGTTTGATGGCTTCAAAAGAGCTTCTTGCACCATCTGCCCATTTTATTTCTAATCCTTTCTTCAGCATGGAAGTGATGTGCTTCACTAGCTCGGCGAAGTTTGGAATAAACCTCCTGACAAAGTTAATCTTACCCAGGAAAGATTGAATGTCCCTTTTTGACCTTGGGATGGACAATATCTGAATTTCTTGAAATATTGCTAGATCAATCTTCACACCTTCAGCAGAAACAATATGTCCCAGTAGTTTGCCTTCTTCTAGAGAAAACTATGACTTCTTTGGGTTTATAGAAATTCCAAAATGTTTGCACTTTAGAAGCACCTTCTTCCAATGTTGCAAATGGTCCTTGTGGCTACTGGAAAAGACTGTTATGTCATCAAGGTAAATAAGGACAAACTTTTCCTTCTCTCCCACAAAGGCTATGTCCATGGCCCTCTGAAAAGCAGCCCCAGCATTCATCAGTCCAAGATGCATCTTGGAGTACATGAAAGTGCCCCAAGGAATAGTGAAGGCGGTCTTTTCCTGATCTTCTGGATGTACAACAATCTGATTGTAACCTGAAAATCCATCTAGGAAAGACATGCCTCTAGCCCCTGAAACTTTTTGCAACAAGTGTTCCATCTTAGGCAGGGGGTAGTTGTCTTTTTTAGAACATTTGTTCAGATTCCTGAAGTCAACACAAACCCTGATTTCTCCATTCTTCTTTCTTACTACCACAAGGTTAGTTATCCACTTTGAATACCTTAGGGGAACTATGATCTTGGCATCCAGTAGCTTCTTGATTTCCTTTTCAATCAAAGAAAATAAGAGAGGGCTAATAGGTCTTAATTTTTGCTTAAAAGGGATGGTGTTCTTCTCTAGTGGAATCTTATGCTGAATGATGTTGGTGTCATAGGTCTTAAGATCACTGTATTCCCAAGCAAAAATATTAGCAAATTGTTTCATTAGGGTGCAATACTCAGAACTTTGGGCAGAAGACAAGTGAGTGGAGATATTTTTGTACTTTGGATGGGCTGGACTCCCTAATTATGTTTATGAACAACAGACTCATTTTATTTTTTGGCGGGCTTATAAGGTACATCATTATGATCAAACAACTTCTCTAGGGGCACCAATCCTTTGGGTATATGGTTACTAGGTAGCTGAACAATGTTGTCCTTACCAATCTCGTCCTCTAGCTTGGACTGGTTGCATTCTTCAATGGTTTTGTTTTCTTGGTCGATGTGCATTTCAGAAAATTCATCATCAACTTGTAAAAACCTATTAATTTCATCATCATCTTCAAAAACTTTCCAGTTGACATTGTCAGGTAGAGATGGTCTATATTTCACCTGAACTTCATAAGTCAATTTAGGAGGCAAAGGAGGAATAAATGTGCTAGTAGACACAGCAAGGGAATCAGCAAGCTAGTTCTTCATTCTCGGGATGTAAGAAATGCTAAAAATATTAAAAGATTCCTTGAGCTTCCATACCTCATCTCTGTATGCTTTTAGCCTTGGATGCTTTGCTTGGAAAGTTTTGTTGACCTGTTGAATGATAAGGTTTTCATCTCCAAACACCTTTAGACTTTTGATGCCAATTTCTTTAGCAGCGTTTAAGCCCAATATCAAGGCTTTGTATTCTGCAATGTTATTTGTGACCTAAAAATTTAACTTGAAAGATAAATGAATGCATTCTTGTGTGGGGGACACAAGGACTACACCTGCCCCTGCAGCTTCCTTAGAGCAAGCTCCACCAAAGAACATGTCCCAAATTTGTGGGCCTTCTTCCTCTGTGATCTAGAAAACGGGTTTCTTAAGTTGCATGGAGGCCAACTGGGATTCTTAAATATGAAGAATACAGGATCCAAAATTAGTGTCGACAGCATAGATGGGATGATTAGTGGGATTCCTTTCATCACTGATGATATAATCCAACTGAGCTTCTCTGTATAATATCCTACTCTCACCTCCAAACACTGGGACAGTAGCATAGGACAGATCATTTTGCAATGTCCCACCTAATCTCTTGATCCAACCTCTAGAAAGAAACATGCCAAACTTGGGGGGTACATCTGCTACCACAATATCCATGATCATGCTCTTCATGGGCAGCTGAGACAAGGTGATGGCTATGTCTTTTATTAATCCCAAACATTTCACTTTTCTAGAGTCAAAAGAAAACAGGTCATGATAAGACTTGGTAATGTCAAGGCCCAACTCATCCATGACAACCTTAGGCATCAGATTATGGCTGGCTCCTGTGTCCAGAAGGTAGTTGTGAAGGATTTTGTCATGAATAGTCAAAGAGACATAGAATTATGGGGAGCTGTCATCACAATTTTCAATCATTGGGCTGAGAACAACAGCTGGTTTGTCGTCTTGCAAATTTACGTAGTTAGTGGAGGCTTGGGTGGCTTTAGGCTCAAGGGCGTCGAGGATAGATCTTTTGAAGGACTCATTCTTCACTAGTTCAATCAGAGGTATAAGTATGCTTAGCTTCTGAATTTCTGATTAAAAACTGAAAGGAGAAGGAGACTTGTCAAGGCCTCTTACCTCATGAGTTGGAGGTTTGAGGATGATGGGATCAACTGCCGGTCATTTCTTCTTTTTAGCTTGTTGTATTGCAGGGACAATAGCTCTTTGAATAGAAGTTTCCTTGGCATTATTCATCTTCGACTTCAGATCATGTCTGTGTTGATCATCAGTTTTCAGAATAGCTCCACCATCCCACTCTTGGTTGATCTGGTCATTGGAAAATGACTTTTCATAGGTAGCTGAGGTCAAAAAGGAGGCACTGCCTTTGTCTTCCAGGCAATGGATCTCATCATCTTCTTGAAACTGCTCTTCTTCCATGACTACATTCTAGAAAGGGGTCTTCACCCTTTGGTCTTCATTGGCATCTTTGCTTCTTTGTAGAATCTGCAACTGCTCATTAGCTCTTCTATATGGATTTGGATTTCTAGGAGTGAAGGTATTAAGAGCTCTTCCTTTCCCAGGGTGCTACTCAACATTTAAGTTGGAGATTTTAGAGGCTAGTGACTCTATCATCTTGGTCATTTTATCTATCTTGGGATCTGAAGATGATGAAGATTTTCCCCTCTGTCTCCTTCTATCAACATTCCCCTTGAGCTTCTCTGCAGCCATGATGTTCGATTCTACTTCCAAGGCTGCATCATACATATCAGCCAAGGTAGCACATCGTCTCTCCCTCAACAATAGACAGAAGTTAGAATCAAAGGAATTGACATAGGTGAGTTTAGCAGAGGTAGTGGTGGGTTTTACTTTAGCTGGTATCTTGTTGTACATGCAGTTAAACCTCTTATTAAAATCAGACAACAACTCACTATTTTCCCTCTTTAACTTCCCAAACTTGGTGTGGTAGTAGAGTAGATCCTTCTTATCCCCCCAATGCTTTAGGAATGCATCATCTAAAGCCTAAATATCTTCTATAGAACTTGGGGTCAGTTCTCTGAACCATTTTCTAGCCTCTCCATCTAGACTTTGGACAAAGACTCTCATCCATATATCATCTTCACTAATGTCCAGGTTATCAGCATAGCTATAGAATGATTCAAGATGTTCCTCAGTTGTAACACCTTCAGTCCCAGTGAACTTAAGCTTATACTTCTGATATTCTCTAGTAGGCATAGCATTCAAAGGAGTGGGTAGTAGTAGTGGTAGTATTAGAATGGAAGGAGAACCTAAAGAATAAGGAGCTCTATGAATCATAGATATTTTTTCTTCACTGCTAGTATTAGATGCTATACTCTCAACATGTATTTGTTCTATTACAAGATTTTCTTAAAGAGATATAGAATATTGTTTAGAACTACCTGAACTTGATGCTCCTTTCTGCAACGTCTTTCTTTCTTTGATGATCTTTTTAGGGTCAGGTACTGGATCAGCCTGTGGCTTCTGAGGATTTCTCCAAGTATGCCTCCCAAACTGAGCCAGAACTAGTCACCAAGAGGTTCGTCTTCCAGTAGAGTCGCTAGATAGATGTTTACAACTGAAATAGTGTCCAAAATTTGTCTATCTTCAAGGTTGGATCTGTGTCATCCCCTAGGGAAACTGAGCTTTAGTCTCCTCTCCCTGGCAATGACGCCAATTATGTTAGCACTCCAAGAAGCTCTCCTAGGTTGTAGCTCAGAGATGCCTGGAAACATATAAATCTTCAATATCATTCTTTGAACTATTGGAATGGATTGGGGTTTGGATCAAGTCAAATGATTGTTTCAACTTTATTTTCACTCAAAACATGCATGAACACCCTCAGCTTGACAAGGCTTTCAACCACTAATGCTCAATAGTTTATAGATTGAATGAATAGATGGAGAATCCTGATTGTACCAGCAAATACATACATAAACACATATGAATGGCTAGCTACAGAAAGTCAATGAAGCTTACAAATCTAATTTATCAACGCAGAGATAAGATGACAGTTATCTGGCATTTGATAGAGAAGAAAACATGAATAACCCATTCAAGTGCAAGCTTAGAACAAAGGGAAAGATGGAGATAGAACATATAACAACAAAATAAGCTTGTATTACTAGAATGAAGATGAGACGCTGGGAGGAATAGAGTATCCATGGTCTTCAAAAGTTGAACCTTTGATCTTTCTAACTTTCAACCATTTATAGGGTTTTTACAATGCTCTCGGGCTCTCTGAGGCTTGAGGTGTCTTAATCTATCCCCTTTGGCTTCTCACTGCTTGATGCCATGATTGGACAAACATGAGCCAGAGGTCTCTTTTTCTAACAACATAGTAACCAAATTCTGGTAATTTTGTCGTGCTGTCAAGTAGCTCACTCATGCCAGTGATGCTCCATGATCACTTCTGTTGGTTCAGCTACATCGTGTTGTGGCTTTTTCCCCTTCTGGCCATTTGTCTCCCGACCTCTGTCTCCCAGCCCCTGTCTGCTCGTATCCCTCTTCTAGCGTTAGCAATTATTACTAAATTCTTCTAAGGATGGTGGCCACCTGTACTGTAACAGAATGGGTCTTCGGGCCTTTGGAATCCTTTCAAATACCAAAAACAACTATTTTCTGTTTTACACAGAGAAACGTTGCAACACTATGAAATTCCACCAAAACTCTGTCCATCCCGGACTTCAAATATTATATATTTCCCTTCACGAACCCTTTCGGGTCCGAGTCTTATTGCATCGACGTTGTTTCTTTGTATTTCGTTAAATAACGAAATATGTGAAAATACATTAAAAATGCCTTTCGGCCGATCTCAAAATCTATACAATAATGTTTATATAGCCATCGAGTCCAGCTAATCGCATCACATACATGTAGGGATATAGGCCCCGCTCCATAATGTTTCTCTGATTGCGATATCATGATGCGATTAATTGCAATCTCATATCGTGATAGCCCCGGGCCGTTGTAAGCACTCTGTTGTGGTTGCTGATTGCGATTTTTTGATCAGATCTAGACCGTTGATCGGCTAGATCTGGTGGCTAATGTGCCTTCACTTGTTTATGCCTCCGATACTCTGTTTTTCACAGTTTTTACATGTTTTTGGCCTCTCGATAGTGTTTCTCCACCATTCTAAGGGCTCTTCTCATGCGTTATTATTTTATTTTTTTTTATTTATTTTTATTTTTATTTTTTTATTTTTATTTTTTTTTTTTTTTTTTATTTTTTTATCTTTGGTATGATTTTACAAGATTTTGAAGACTTAGAGAGTATATTTGGATCCATTTGAATCAGGACCCAGGACCCGATGCAATTATAGATGCGAGAGTAATATTTTTGAAGTCTAGCTTATGGCCAAAATAGAGCAAGGGGAGACGTGGCGGTCAGAGCTAAAACAAGGGAAATTTCCACTAAAAATAGCAGCACTGCACCTCAGGGGCTAACAGTAACCATGTGGATAGCCTTTTTTCCATAATTAATGGGGGTTTACATGGCATCATCTTGAAATATGGTGGTCAATCGTGATAGATCAACTTCTGAGCATAAATTTTGTCTTGCACCTTTAGAAAGGTCTTTGAGTGTAGAAAAATGTTGGTCCCATGGTTAAATAGGAAAGTTTCACTACCTAAAAAGTTGTTATTTAATGCCTCGAATTGGTCCCAAAAGATTTTAGACTCCAATGTTCTAAATTGGGTTTTGTTGATAAAACTACTCTTGTAAGTTGCTTCCTACAAATTTTACAATCTGAAAAGCATCAAGATGGACGAAAAATTATATAAAGATACAATCTAGATCATGTAAGAACTACAAATGAATCATATTAAATAGATCTCATAATCTAGTTGACAATGGAGAGACACATGCCCAATTGAATCAAGACAAGCCAAAGATAAACCCAACTAACATTGTTAAATGCTTTAGAAAGGTCGAGCTTAAGAATAACTGAAGGAAGTTTCTTTAATTGTATAGAGTGGAGAGCTTCCTTAGCCAAGGAAATTGCACCATGGATTTGTATTTTATATAAAAATTTGAGTAACTCCTTAGAAATAATTTCACTGAGAAGGGGCTTAATCATATTGGCAATTATTTTTGAGATGATCTTATAGATGACATTGCAATTGGATATCGGTCTATAATCTTCAAAGGAGGAGGTGTTTATATTTGTTGGTATAAGGGCCATACACATAGCATTGAATGAACCTAGAAGTCATACGAACTATTTTGACTCTTAAACCACTTTAAGTAGGTCCTAAGTTAGAAGCTCATAAAAGCTTATTAGGTAGAATTCAACTCTGAGGTTGTCAAGGTGTCAGCTTTTCCCTTTCTGCAAGGATGAGAGAGTGGCATGAATTTCATTTTTTGTTACTTCAACATTCAAGGAATTGTTCATTTTATCATTAAAACCCTTTGGGAAGAGGCTATTAACATTCAAAACTTGCTCATTAGGACATCACAAAAGCTCTTTCAAAATCTTGCCAAAGAAGGCCCTCCTCACTTCTACCTTCTTTTCAAAGGATTTGACTTGCATGCCTTCCTAGTTCACAATCCCCTAGATAGTGTTATATTTTTTGTGATTGGAATATATGTGATAGTGTTATATTTTTTTAGTGTTTTCATCTCCCTCTTCCAACCATGATACTCTATTTTTGAGTTGTCATCTTGTTTCCTCTTTAGCTAAAAGGTCTCGCTGCTAACCTAAAAAAGACAAGATACTAAGAAAATTATCCATAAGGAGGGCATTTTTTTTGCTCAATCTCAAAGAGAAACACTTTAGATTTCTTGTTTTGGGCATTAAACCAACCCTTTTATGGCTTCTTTACTTTAACCAAATTATCCACAAATTGTTGTATAAAAGAAGCCTCAGAACTAGCCTATATTGATGTGATTAGGTTTCTATACTCATCTTCTAAGAGCCACAAATTATTTAATTTCAAAGGGTAGGAGGCTTCAACTCCTTATCCAACTTTAAGAGAATTAACATATAATTTGACATTCCCTGGGAGGACACCTAGGATTTAATTAGCTAACTAAATTATAACTTTATTTTAAGTTATTATTGTTGTTAATTATAAAAAGAATTAATATGTAAGTCAAACATATATACATTTAAAAAATATGAAACAAGTTTTTTACCAATAGAGATTTACCCCTCACTTTGCTATGGGGATGCTTAATTTGTAAATAGACTTTGTTACAATGCCTACAATGGTTTATCAATACCACATAACCAAAAAAATTATATGTCACTTCATATGACACTTATTCATATAACTTTTTTTAATTAATCAATTTAATAAAAAACAAAAAGAGCATAACTACCTTGGAAATAAATCTCAACCTTTAATTTGTGTATACTACCAGTATAGATCCATCTTAAATAAGGATTTAACATGAGGCTAGAGGGATCCATTTTCTTCACTTGGAAATTTTTTTATGACTATACATTATTTAAATGTTTTGTATAGGTTTTTTTTAGATTTATTTTTTAAATTATTTTGGTGGATGTGAGAAAAATTTCAACTCTGATAACTACAATGTTACACATCAAATTGAGTTATAAAATGAACCTCTCAACTCAATTATGAATATTCTAAAATATTTTATAGACGTCATATCTCTATGATTCATCTATATTATTATAAATATTCCATAATATTTTAATAAAAATCAAATCTCTATAATCCATCTAATAATTATAAATAATTAAATTAAATTTTGAGGGGTCTAATTATAAAAAAAAATTCAAAACATGTTTTAATAAATAAATATCGTAAATTGAAGTCACACGGTGGTGACATATACACAAAAGAAAGATTAACAGACGCGCAACGTCACTTAACACATTCACCTAACTGGGATGTTGAAATGAAATTTTATAATAATAAGGTGGAAGGTGCATACGTGTACGTTACGTTAACATCAGCCGGCATTAGATTTGGTCAAAGTATCTTCCGAAAAATAAAATAAATTTAGACGTACATACCGTAACGTTTCTTAATATAATTAATTTAATTTGAAATTTTGGTATACATTTTTAGAATTTCTAGCGTGTAAATGTTTTAAAGTTTTTAATAATATTAATAAATTATATATATTTTAAATTATATTTTAAAAATAATATTTTTTTTTTTTTTAGTTTTAGTTTTTATTGCGTTAAATATTAACGAAAACATATATATATATATATACTCTGTGAAAGTTATATTATAATATTCAGTGTGTGGGTTTGGTCAGTTAGGTGACTTATTATTAAATTTCACGAGATGATCAAATTTTATGGGATAATTGTACCCTATGTTAAAAGAAATAACATGTTTAAAAACCAAATAACAGGCCCAATAAAACAAATTAAATGCCCCTGATTCCGACCCCACAAAATCATAGAGAACTTAACCAACTAAAAAATACTTAACAAACTGAAAAAAATATAAATATTAAACTACTTTAAGAAAATAAAGTTGCAACGAAATTGAATTTAAATTAACATATCAGAGGAGTGACCTTCGCCTCGGGTGCCGGCAACGGTCACAGAAAGTTAAAAACACATTAAAGTTAAACCCTATGTCTATAAGTCAGGAGACACGTCATCATATGTCACCTTAGTTCGTAAGGTCAAAAAGCGTAGCTTACTTAACTTCACGGCATGGTTTCATCGCTCTTGGAGCCTAATCAAATTTTCTATTTCATATTACTCTTAAATACGCTGTCTAATCATCTAGACATGGTGATCAAGATTAATATGATCGCATTGGTTTAAATGAAATTAAAATTAAGGAATTTAATTCATTTAAAAATGTGTAATTTAATTTAGAAATTGTTGGACACCTAATCTTCAATGGGTTAGTGTGGAAATCGAATGGACAAAAGGAGTCCAAGAGACCTTCACAACAATGTACTATAAATGTATATCTACTGTTAATAAAAAATGAACTCACATGATTTATCTTTCCTATTGTTCTTGCTCCCATGTGTGTTTAACATGGTATCAGAGCAGGCTATTGCTGGTCCTGCTCCAATTTGAGCCACTTGTTTTGTGGTCTCTATATATATGTCAGTTCTGCGTTACCTGACCTCTGCCTCTGTTTTATTCCCTTCTGTTTTGAAATAACCTGCCTCTACCACACTGCACATCTGTCCATACTGAGGCCTGACATGGTATCACCGCAGAGATACGCCAGCAGCTCCTGGTTTGCGTTATGGTTCGATTTTGAACAGGATGCGTAATGCTGCCCATGCGTTTGTGTTTGAACTGAATTTATAACTGCGTTAAAACGACTTTGGTATTGTTTTTAATGCTGTCCAATAGTATCAATCTATAGTATCAAAGTTTGGTTTATTGAATGGTGTACCATGGATTCCACGGCTCTCTTAATCTGGAATATTAACGTTGTTAAACTGTTGTTTTATTGAATGGCATTGAATTGTGTTGAATGCATTTTTAACACAACGTTCCTTCTCTCTACAAGTTGTTGGAGGATTATATTATTGCTGCACATGTTAATTATTGTTTTAACACAGCGTTCAAGCCATTTTTTAACACAGCAAGTTGCTGGAGGACTATATTATTGCTGCACATGTTTCAATATTATTGTAAAGTGTTCATATGATTCCAGGGTATACGAGTGGGACGTCTAATGGTATGTGTTGTCTAATAATCCAGTGGTTTTAACGTTGTCCAGTTTTCCTGTTTTAACACTGTATATATTGCACTGCGTTGAATGGTATTAACGTTGTCCCATTGAACTGTTCGGCTGAATGGTATTTGAAACGTTGAAATGGTATTTGAAACGCTGACATGATATTAACGCTATTGAATGATGAGTCGTTTTGATGAACGCCCGCCCAGAATGGTCCGCTCCTGTTGAATGCGTTTGAATGCGTATCATTGAATGTGTATATATTGAATGGTATTGAACAACGTAAATATGGTATTAAACTTCCATTTGTTGAATGGCGTTTGACACAGCGTTTGAGTGGAATATTGTATGCGTTTGAATGGTATATGCCTGTACGTTGAATGGTAGTTAAAATGACTTGGTATATATGCGTTTGAGTTAACGCTGTCCAGTGGCTTGAATGACATTAAAGCTGTTTGAGTATTAACGCTGTGGAGTTAACGCTGTGCGTTATATCATAATTTTATTTGCGTTAAACACAATTTGTATATGCATTGAATTGACTTAGGTTTTCTTCTTTGGCTGAGTTCGAATTGGGATGAAATAACACCAAGTCCTGTACTAGAACGAACCCAACTTCAGTTGACTGACTGTATGGTATATTCCAAGGCAAAAACTATCGTTGGGGAGGAGAATCGAACTGGTGGTAGCTGAATACTCTTCACCTGTGTGAGCATCCCTACCATTGTGTGTTGCGCTGGTCACAATTTTGTGGAAGGCTATTCTGGGTGGTTCGAACTTATTACTGCTCGCTGGTTGGACGTGTGGCTATATTGGAGTCTAAACTAATTTCTTCAGACTAAGGATCAGCGCGGTGAGTGTGGAGTATCACATCCCTGTACCACGAGCTAGAGTATCACACCTCTTTGTGACAGCTATTGTATACGAGGTGAATCAGTTAAAGTTCTGGGGTATGGTCATCTTGGAGATGGTAACCTACATATGAATATATCAGCTCCCAAACCTGGTATTGGAAAGTATCAGAGTGTAGGTGCCACTTGAGAATTTCTTTGCCAATGTAGCTCTTGTCAGTTCTGTCGTATTCTCTTTATGCACCTGTGAGAACTTGAACATTCACTATGCACCTGATCTAACATTGAAATCTTTATGTTTCCTCTGTCAAAATTCATCCAAGTCACATTGTCGTCCATTGTTAATCAAAATTTCATATCACCGCCTCTGAGAAGTTCAAACATATTAGTACAGTGCCATTCACCACGATAGTCGAGTGGGTATTTTTGGCACATGAAGAAGATAAATTTGATCAATCTGGTATGTGCATTTGAGCATCAATTCATTTGCAATGAGATCCCTGTAGAGTGCTTCACTAGTTTTCCATCACGCTACACCAACTCACAATGTGGATTCGCTCTTGCAATGAGATCCTTATAAAGTGATTCGTTAGTTTTCCCTCATGCTACACCATCTCGCAGCATCAATTTTCTCTTGATATATATATTTCTTCCATTAGGAAGGCCGAGTCACACAGAGCATCAGTGTGTGGGAGCTGCTACAACAGTGAAGAGGTTGGGTTTCTTGCTAGTGTTTACACGAAAGAAAAAAAGGGCTGAACATAGAAAACTGTTTATTCTTGGCTCCATTTGACTGTCAAAGGCTGAGATCTTTGTGGAGAAATTACACCAGATTTAATTGTGCTCTGAAATATCAAGGTGTTAAGGGCGAGTTTGTGTTCCAAATATATTGCCTATGCCAAATTAATCAAGGAGTCAAATTGGAGGCTGAAATACTCATTATATCCATAGGTGATTTGCATGTAAGTTGTATTCAAGTACATTAAAGCAGCGAGTCATTTGCTACATTGAAATTGATACTGTGCTATCTGGTATCCTGCTACTCATCTAATAGTTGCAATTATTTATCATTTTATAGACCAATTTGTCGCTGAAGATAACATCACTTCTTTGATTATATTGGTCTGAAATGGATAGAATAGATGATGTATTGAAACTACTGAATAATTTAATACTTTCCATTGTTGATGAGATGGTTAAGATAAAAAAAACCTCTCTTTCCAATATCAAAATTTGTCTCCAAAATGCACATGAGAGTATTGAGTTTTTGCAGCTTGAGACAAAGCTACAGCAAGAAGAATTAAAACAGAGGAGTCATCATTCTAAACCTGTTTTTGTTCAAAAGATTGAAACAGACTCCCATAAAGCATCAAGGTTACATGCAGATGCAGAAACTTAGTCTGCACTTCCCAAGCCCATCATCAGACCTTGGGAACAGCTTGTCCACAACAAGCACAGAACCGGTCTTGGATATGACAAGGACTTGTCCTTTCATATCCCAGAC
>APFE030350567.1:34908-72860 GCA_000404065.3 Pinus taeda
GGACAAAAGGAGTCCAAGAGACCTTGGGATGTGAATCCCAACGGTCACAACAATGTACTATAAATGTATATCTCCTGTTAATAAAAAATGAACTCACATGATTTATCTTTCCTATTGTTCTTTCTCCCATGTGTGTTTAACAGAAATAAAATATTTTTTTTTATTGGAATTTACTTAAATCAATGATTTAGTATTTTGTAAGATTTTGAATAAAATTAACTAGAAATATGGTAATGAAAAAGGCCATTTCCTCTATAAATTAGATTAAGCCATTTGAAAATATATATTAATTTTATTTTGTTATGATATATAGTTTGTTAATTGGATGTAGTTTAAATAGTTGGAAAAAATGTTGTTATCTTTCTCATTAATGTAATTTCCATATATAATATGTTAAACTCATATAAAGAAAGTTGAAGGCCGTAGAGAAAAAAAGAGATGAAGGGGATGCAAGATAAAGAAAGTTGGAAGATCGTAAAGAAAAAAAAAAGAAAAAAGAAAGCCACAACACCAATCTCGCCAAGAAAGATGAGGAACCAAACAAATTAGAAACTAAGAAAGAAAATTATAGGTCCGATAGACCAATTTGGTCTCAGTGGACATTAACCACCACCACCATCATCATCATCGTAATCAAACTTTATTATCCAAAAGTCTCCTCAGAATCAAAATTTATATATTCCTCATATAAAATATAAAATTATTTTTCCAAAATTTGTACCACTAAATTTTAAAACACAAAATACTATAACACTATAAATAATTCCATATATTAACTTAATACTAATTTAATTTATTAATAATATAAATTAATATATATGATTAATTACAAAATAAACATATCCATATACTAAACTCACATTATATTAGTTGTACGTTGATAATAATTGTATAAGAATATATAGCATCAAAGTCCTTATCTATTTTCTTTATAACAACAATATAATTAATATTATGATTAATGAAAAAGGAAATATAAAAGATGTTACAAAAATGCTTTAGGAAAGACTTGTACATAAAAGTAATCTCAGTGAATAGTTGTTGATAAAATTAGTATAATTATATTTCGAGTTGACTTATATCTTACATTATATCTTAATAATCATTATTAAATGTAATTATGTTGATTAATTTAATTATAATTATTTATTAATAATTAAAATTATTGACCATTTCAAACTAGAAATTGACAATTTAATAAATACTTTAATCATAATATTTTAAAATTTATAATGTTTAAGTAACTTTAAATCATAGATTTGAGATTTTAATAAATATTTCAACTACAATATTTTTAAATATGTTAGGGTTAGCAAAATTTAAAAACCAGACTAGCCTCAAATTATATATGCAAAATTATTAAAAGTAGGTGCTCTGAAACCCAAAAGTAGCTGCATTGGGTTTCCTTATAGTGGGTTGATAGTGGCCTTTTGTAATATTGGGCAATAGATTGGTACTATAAATCATGGGAATGGGCTCGTGGGGTCGACCACAGGAGCCGCAGGATAGCGAAGGACTGGGTTAGCCTGTTTTTCTGAAGACACTTGGCCGCTCAACGCACGGACTCCGTTTTACGTCCTCGCATATTCCATTCGCCGACAGCGGATCATCACAATCTTCCCCTGCAGTCGCCCGTTTCATCGCTTTCACTGACAGTCGTTTTTCCCTCCCGCCATCGCCGACGGCTGTCGTTTCCATCGCCGCGAAGTTGCTACCAATATGGATGGGCACATGGAGGACCTGTTGGATTACACAGCGGATCCGCTAGAAAATAGCATTATTTTCGAAACTCCCTACTTTGCGGGCTCAGCCGTTCACGGTTCCTCGGTCTCTGCTCTGGATCTGAACCCTAACCCTAACCCTTGCGGCCCTTCATCATCGGTGATCTCTGATTTCCCTCCCGGCTTGACCGCGCCTCCTTTCTCGCCTGAAACGGCTCATCTCCTGGCATCCCTCTCGCCTCATACTCTCACTTTCGATCAGACTTTCCCTCACCTGAATGTGCCGCCCCCGTCGTCGAACCCACCGCCATCAGTCCACACGGCTCACTCCCCCCCGGCGATTCCCTCGGGATGCTTTGGTACTCCGGCGGTAAATGTTCGGTCCTCAAGGCCCTCCTCATCCGCTGGTGGCTCTAGTCCTCTGGTAGACCATCCCTCCGCTCCCCGCACGAAGAAGCAGAAGACAAAGTGTATCAAAGTCACGGACAGGGAAATTACGGTACCTTTCGGGGATCCGGCGGACTTTGGGGCGGCAGCCCAAATGGCTCGATCAGTTCTGGTGGGTCATGTAAGAGGTCGAACCTTCACAGTGGACAGGTTAACAAGATGGGTTGAAGAGATTTGGGGAAATCTTCTCAGGGATCTTCCTGATGTGCATATTCTCCCTCGTGGATGGTTTTCTCTCCACTTCTCCAAGGAGGACTATATTGATCTCGTCCTGGCAAAATTCTGGCACATTGAATCTGCACCTGTATTGCTTAAACGCTGGAGCCCCCTGTTCGATCCTGAGCGAGAGCAGATAGGAGCGGGTCCTCTGTGGGTTCGGCTGCCAGGACTTCCCCTCCAATATTGGAGTGAAGAGGCGCTACAGAGAATTGGGAATGCTTTGAGCACGTATCTGGATCACGACAGATCATATATTGAGTCCAGGCAGAGAACTCTTGCCCGTGTACTGGTTCATCTGGACACTCGGGAAGGGCTTGAAAGGAAGATTACTCTAACCTGGGGAAAATTCAGCAAGATTCAGACTTTAGATTACGAAGGCGTCCCGTTCAGGTGTTATCATTGCCATGAAGTTGGGCATCTTGCCAAGGACTGCCCACTGCTCAAAGGACTGGACACTTCTCCAAAGATCTCTCCCTCGGTTACGCGGGAGGCCACACCAATTTTCGTTCGGGCTCCCCCTGATGGCACCCCGGCACAAAAGAAGTCGGCTAAAGGCAGGCGCAAGGAGCAGAGACCACAGTCGCCCCCCTTGACTAGGGCAAGAGCCGCGGCAGCAGCTACTTCGGCTCCGGGTATGAGTCATCTCCCTGACTCTCTGTCGATTATGCACTCATCTTCTATTCTGCCTGCATCTTCATCTGCATCATGCACTATGGTACAATGTCCCCCATCTTCATCTCCTCCGCATGACTCTACCAGCCCGCCGGCCATAACCATCGCCCCCTCATCTCCATCCCCATCCACTTCCTCCAGATCATCTCACCCATACTCGCTTCGACCCCGGCCTCTGGTCTCTAGTTGTGGAGGTCTGGGGATTATTCCCAACAATATGGGGTCTCAATTTTCCCGTGGGCGTAGATCTGACCTTACTAAAGCAATTTGGAAAGCTGGAGCTGAAGTGGCATCCGGTCATCAATCCACCATTGAAGGGGTTCTTAGAGCAGCTTCCACCCCTAAGGATGGTCTCCCATGAAGTACCTATCCTTCAATTGTAGGGGTTTGGCCAGTGAACCCAAAAAACTGGCCATTAGGAGATTATTTGATTCTGAACTTCCCGACATTATTCTCCTCCAGGAAACCCTGGGGCCTGCTGAATCCATCGAACACTGCCTAAATTCTATATCTCCCAGATGGAAATTCCTAGCCACTGACGCCTCGGGCAGATCGGGGGGGCTGGCTATTGGAATAAATCCCTGCACCATCAGATTGGACTCTTCCTGGGGGGGGGGAAAGGCTTTCTGGGGGCAGACATATTCTCAGCAGACCTAGGTAGGGTTTTAAGAATATTAAATGTGTATGGACCTTGCCAACACAGAGAGCCTTTCTGGAACAACTTGCTGGAACTATCCCTGTTAAACGAGGCACACACCATTGTGGGGGGTGACCTAAATTTCTCGCTTGGATTCCGAGAATCTTGGGGTTCAATGGCCCAAGTTGACTCGATCACAGATTTCATGAGAAGTGCTCTAGAACATGCTGATTTAGTGGACGTTCCCATGCTACAGCCCATGCCCACATGGCGTAACAGGAGAGTGGGGGAAGCGGCCTTGGCGCGCAGGCTTGATCGATTTCTACTAAAGGGGCCACTGATACAGGAGTTGCATCAATTTAAACAATGGGTAGGAGCTGGTGGCCTGTCGGATCACTCTCCCATCCTTCTGGAGATCCTTGGCCCCCAGGCCAAACCAAAGGCACCCTTCAAATTCAACCATTCATGGTTACAAGATCAGGACTTCCACAGACTGGTTACGGAATACTGGAGATGCCATCCCATTAACAGAGAAGCATCAACAGCCAGAGGTTTCTGCAAGAACCTTTCGGAATTAAAGCACATGGTCATTAATTGGGCAAGGGAGAAGAACAGCAGGGATACTGAAATGCTCATTTCCGTGGAAGAGGAGCTGAGCTCCATGCTTGATGACAGAAACCTGGGATTTAGAACCGCTGAAGATAAGACTCATTTAATTGAGTTGGAAAAACAGAAGGCTTCAATTCTCAAACAACGGGAGGAATCCATCAGGCTACGAAGCAGGGCGATTTGGCTAAAAGCTGGAGATGAGAACACAAAATTCTTTCACAATTATGCAAAAGGAAGAAAAGTATCAAACACCATCCGGAGTCTACCTATCCCTGGGGGAGGGGTAGCGGAGACCTTCAACCAAATCTCCCAGCTGGGCACAGCACACTTCCGGGACATTTTCCGAAACCCTCCTGGTGTAAATCTGGCAGAAATCATTGAAGTAGCCTCTCATTTTCCGAGATTTGTTAATGAGGAAACCTCGGAAGATCTCATGTCACCGGTAACCATGGAAGAATTGGAGAGTACTCTCAAATGGTTCAAAAAAGACAAAAGTCCTGGACCGGATGGCTAGACAATCGAATTTTATCTAGCCTTCTTCGAGCTGATTGGACAGGACCTTCTTGGTCTTATTGAAGAGTGCAGGATTTCAGGATCATTATACCATGCCATAAACTCCACCTTCATTGCCCTCATTCCCAAGACAGATGCCCCCGCATCTTTCGACGATTTTCAACCCATCTCTCTGTGTAATGTCCTTTACAAAATCATCTCCAAGATCATTGCTAACAGAATCAGACCCATCCTCTCTACTCATATTGCTCCTTAACAATTTGCTTTCCTTGAGAATAGACAGATCTATGAAGCTATAGGATCGACACAGGAGGCTTTGCACTCAATCTGGTCCAAACATCTCACGAGAATCCTCCTCAAGATTGACCTATCAAAGGCATTTGATAGGGTCAGCTGGCTCTACATTAAGATGATGCTCATCCATCTGGGATTTCCAAACCCCTTCATCAACTGGATCATGGCCTGCATTACCACTCCTACTTTCAGCATCCTGATCAACAGATCTTCCTCCCATTTCTTTCACTCCGAAAGAGGACTGAGACAGGGCTGTCCCCTATCCCCGCTTCTGTTCCTTCTGGTAATGGAAGGTTTGAGCCGCCTCATCATATCTGCTAACAAGAACGGGACTATACGAGGGCTGAAGATATCTGATGAATGTTTTCTCACTCATCTACTCTTTGTGGATGATGTCCTCATCCTACTGGACGGGAGCATGCGGGACTCGTCGACCTTCTCTCATATCCTGGCTCTTTTTTCCCAGGCGACTGGAATGTTGGTCAATAGAGGAAAATCTACCATCACTCTATCCCGCACATCGGTAGATGAATCTCAGAGAGCCCTTCAGGATTTCCCTTACAATGTTCACCCGATTGACAGAGGACTAAAATATCTTGGTTTCTGGCTCAAGCCCACATGCCAACGCATTGCAGACTGGACTTGGTTAATCGCTAAATTGGAGAAGCGTCTTACAAGCTGGAGCTACCGATACATCTCCAGGGCTGGCAGGCTGATTCTTATCAAATCAGTGCTAGAGGCCACCCCGGTTTTCTGGATGGCCCTTGCATGGATCCCCAGACATACCTTAGCACGCATGCAACAAATATGCAATCGATATCTGTGGGCGGGTAGCCAAGATAAGAGAATATTTGCTTGGATTGGTTGGCAGAAGATTGCCATACCAAAAAAGTGGGGAGGATGGGGACTCAAACAACTCCCACTCTTTGCACAAGCACTGGCTGCGAAGATGAGTTGGGCTCTGATCACAAGCCAAAATCTATGGACCAGGCTATCATACCATAAGTACATCTGGCCCCTTGATATCATGGATTGGATCAGACTCCCTACCTGGAACAGCTCAGGGACCTCATCTTTTTGGAAGGCCATTATATATTCAATGCCCATGATAAGGGATAATTTGGCTTGGCGAATCAGGAATGGTGCACAAGCGCGGATTGGTATTGACCCCTGGGTGGGCAGTGGGGGAAGGCATCAACTCCCACAGGATCTTGTTGAGTATTTGCTCACCCGCAACATCAAAGTCATTGCACACATTGTGGATCACGAGGCCTCAGACATATTTCACCAGGCTTGGTACTCTCCACGACAGTTAAATCTTCCCCCACAGTGGCATCAGGCTTGGAATTCTTTCAGGGAGGCACTGACAGAATCACATATTCGAATTACTGAAGGCAGTGACGAACTGATTTGGAGTCCATCGGAAGCAGGATTTTACACTCCAAAGGAAGGGTACACCCTCCTCATCAGCGATAGGAAGCTGGACAACCTGATGGATTGGTGGCAATCAATATGGAAACTATCCACCACTCCACGCTCAAAGCTATTCTTCTGGTGTGTTCTACGGAACAAGGTTCCTACGGGAGAAAACCTCCAGCGCAGAGCCCATCAGGGTCCAACCTGGTGCGTTTTTTGCCGAGCTGAGTCAGAGACCACAGATCATCTATTTTTACACTGCTCTATTGGGAAGACTCTGTGGAACAACATAAAAAATTCCTTATCTTTCAACGGGCTATGGCACAGACATAACATCACAGAGGCCTGGGTGGAATGGAGCACCAGGCACAAAGGCACGTTATTGATAAATCTCCCGGCCATAATGATATGGCATTTATGGAAGGCACGGAACCACATTATATTCCAGGATAATCCTGTATATTGGCACCTGGTCGAAGCACGCACCATCGCGGCGTACAAGGCCCTTCCGGAACCTCCATCTGCTCCCTCCCGTCGCTCTCGCCCGCCCCCCAACATTGATCGAACTCTCCCATGGGCATATTTCGATGGTGCTGCAAACCAACAAGGCTGTGGGGGTGGTATTATCATACACAAATCAGACCATTACTATTACAAAATCAAAGCGGGATTGGGCATGGGTTCAAACAATTTTGCGGAGCTGATCACCCTCAGACATCTCCTTCATTTTGCATTGGGTCATAATATTGATAGCATCAACATATTTGGCGACTCAAAAATCATAGTAAATTGGTTCAACAACAATTCAATCTGTCACGTGCACACACTCAGCATCATTCTGCATGAGATCCTGGACTTCAAAGCAGCATTTAACTTAATCTCATGTTCTCACATCTACAGGGAGCACAACGAAGGTGCCGACAGACTATCCAAGGAGGCCGCGCTGATGGATCGAGGAGTTTGGGAAATTACGGAAGTCAATGGCCAGCAGGAACACAAATACTACCATCGTCCCTATATAGATCAGGGATATCAGCTAGCTGCTGTGACTTAATAGCATGAAAAACTTTTTTGAATGTTTATAGCTGCACTTATGTATTTTAATCTTATAGCACTTATCTGAACTGTTACCAAGCGAGCCAAAGGTGGCTTTTTTGTAAAGCTTATTTGACAAACACTAGATGACCCTGCGTGGAACATCATAGTTATAGAACCATATTTTGGCATATGACATAGGCCTCACTGCAGACACAGTGAACCTAGCATAATCATAGCAATATCAATGTAAAGTTTCAAATCATTAATGAAAGTTTACAGATTTTTCCAGAGGAAAAAAAATAAATCATGGGAATGCATCAAATATAGTTGCTCCAACGATTCTGTTTTATATAAATTATGGGAATACATAAGATACAATTATTTGAATCAATTTTCCATTTTACATTAAACTTGATAGCTAACCCTAACTCCATTTTACATTAAACTTAAACTAATTTTTTCCTTGCTATATCTAAGGAATTTGCATACAAAAGTAACCTATGTAAATAGTTGATGATAAAATTAGCATAATTATATTTCACATTGACTTATGTCTCACATTAGTAAATGTGATTATGCTATTAATTATAATTATCATTATTTATTAATAATTAAAATTATTGACCAATTCAAACTAAAAATTTGACAATTTAATAAATACTTCAACCATAATATTTTAAAATTTATAATGTTTAAATAGATTTAAATCATAGATTTGAGATTTTAATAAATACTTCAAGTACAAGATTTTTAAAATATGTTAGGGTTAGAAAATTTAAAAAACCAGACTAGCCTCAAATTATATATGTAAAATTATTAAAAGTAGGTGACGTGAAACCCAAAAGTAGTTGTAAAATAGTTGTATTGGGTTCCCTTATAGTGGGTTGATAGTGGCCTCTTGTAATATTGGGCAATAGATTGGTACTATAAATCATGGGAATGCATCAAATATAGTTGCTCGAACGATTCTGTTTTATATAAATTATGGGAATACATAAGATACAATTATTTGAATCAATTTTCCATTTTACATTAAACTTGATAGCTAACCCTAACTCCATTTTACATTAAACTTAAACTAATTTTTTCCTTGCTATATCTAAGGAATTTGCATACAAAAGTAACCTATGTAAATAGTTGATGATAAAATTAGCATAATTATATTTCACATTGACTTATATCTCACATTAGTAAATGTGATTATGCTATTAATTATAATTATCATTATTTATTAATAATTAAAATTATTGACCCATTCAAACTAGAAATTTGACAATTTAATAAATACTTCAACCATAATATTTTAAAATTTATAATGTTTAAATAGTTTTAAATCATAGATTTGAGATTTTAATAAATACTTCAAGTACAATATTTTTAAATATGTTAGGGTTAGCAAATTTAAAGCAAATTTTAAAAACAAGACTAGCCTCAAATTATATATGTAGAATTATTAAAAGTAGGTGACCTGAAACCCAAAAGTAGTTGTAAAGTAGTTGTATTGGGTTCCCTTATAGTGGCTTGATAGTGGCCTCTTGTAATATTGGGCAATAGATTGGTACTATAAATCATGGGAATGCATCAAATATAGTTGTTGAACCATTCTGTTTTATATAAATTATGGGAATACATAAGATACAATTATTTGAATCAATTTTCCATTTTACATTAAACTTGATAGCTAACCCTAACTCCATTTTACATTAAACTTAAACTAATTTTTTCCTTGCTATATCTAAGGAATTTGCATACAAAAGTAACCTATGTAAATAGTTGATGATAAAATTAGCATAATTATATTTCACGTTGACTTATATCTCACATTAGTAAATGTGATTATGCTA
Source organism: Pinus taeda (assembly GCA_000404065.3). Taxonomy (NCBI): domain Eukaryota; kingdom Viridiplantae; phylum Streptophyta; class Pinopsida; order Pinales; family Pinaceae; genus Pinus; species Pinus taeda. Next base: position 44,319 of record APFE030350567.1, read on the forward strand.
TTAATTATAATTATAATTATTTATTAATAATTATAATTATTGACCAATTCAAACTAGAAATTTGACAATTTAATAAATACTTCAACCCTAATAATTTAAAATTTATAATGTTAAATAGATTTAATCATAGATTTGAGATTTTATAATTCCTCAAGTAAATATTTTTAAATATGTTAGAGTTAGCAAATTTAAAGCAAATTTAAAAAACCAGACTAGCCTCAAATTATATATGTAAAATTATTAAAAGTAGGTGACCTGAAACCCAAAAGTAGTTGTATTGGGTTCCCTTATAGTGGGTTGATAGTGGCCTCTTGTAATATTGGGCAATAGATTGGTACTATAAATCATGGGAATGCATCAAATATAGTTGCTAAACCATTCTGTTTTATATAAATTATGGGAATACATAAGATACAATTATTTGAATCAATTTTCCATTTTACATTAAACTTGATAGCTAACCCTAACTCCATTTTACATTAAACTTAAACTAATTTTTTTCTTGCTATATCTAAGGAATTTGCATACAAAAGTAACCTATGTAAATAGTTGATGATAAGATTAGCATAATTATATTTCACGTTGACTTATATCTCACATTAGTAAATGTGATTATGCTATTAATTATAATTATATATTTATATTAATAATAAATTATTGACCATTAATAGAAATTTGACAACTTTAATAAATACTTAACCATAATATTTTAAAATTTATAATGTTTAAATAGATTTAAATCATAGATTTGAGATTTTAATAAATACCTCAAGTACAATATTTTTAAATATGTTAGGGTTAGCAAATTTAAAGCAAATTTAAAAAACCAGACTAGCCTCAAATTATATATGTAAAATTATTAAAAGTAAGTGACCTGAAACCCAAAAGTAGTTGTATTGGGTTCCCTTATAGTGGGTTGATAGTGGCCTCTTGTAATATTGGGCAATAGATTGGTACTATAAATCATGGGAATGCATCAAATATAGTTGTTAAACCATTCTGTTTTATATAAATTATGGGAATACATAAGATACAATTATTTGAATCAATTTTCCATTTTACATTAAACTTGATAGCTAACCCTAACTCCATTTTACATTAAACTTAAACTAATTTTTTCCTTGCTATATCTAAGGAATTTGCATACAGAAGTAACCTATGTAAATAGTTGATGATAAAATTAGCATAATTATATTTCACGTTGACTTATATCTCACATTAGTAAATGTGATTATGCTATTAATTATAATTATCATTATTTATTAATAATTAAAATTATTGACCAATTCAAACTAGAAATTTGACAATTTAATAAATACTTCATCCATAATATTTTAAAATTTATAATGTTTAAATAGATTTAAATCATAGATTTGAGATTTTAATAAGTACTTCAAGTACAATATTTTTAAATATGTTAGGGTTAGCAAATTTAAAGCAAAATTAAAAAACCAGACTAGCCTCAAATTATATATGTAAAATTATTAAAAGTAGGTGACCTGAAACCCAAAAGTAGTTGTATTGGGTTCCCTTATAGTGGGTTGGTAGTGGCCTCCTGTAATATTGGGCAATAGATTGGTACTATAAATCATGGGAATGCATCAAATATAGTTGCTGAACCATTCTGTTTTATATAAATTATGGGAATACATAAGATACAATTATTTGAATCAATTTTCCATTTTACATTAAACTTGATAGCTAACCCTAACTCCATTTTACATTAAACTTAAACTAATTTTTTCCTTTCTATATCTAAGGAATTTGCTTTCACAACAACATTTTATGTAAGTGATTTGGTCCTTGGCCAATTCTACATTAATGTCATTATCTATCATCTTCGATGCATTTTCTATCCTCTCTATTTCTCGTCTTCCCCTGCCCATCTACTCGAAATAACCACAGTACTCAAACACATAAAAACAGTGAAAAACAGAGTATCGAAGGCATAAACAAGTGAAGACACAGTAGCTGTCAGATCTGGCTGATCAACGATCCAGATCTGACCGACAAATCGCAATCGACAACCACAACAGAGTGCTTACAACAACTCGGGGCTATCATGATATGTGATTGTGACTAATTTCATCACAATATCGCAATCTGAGAAACATTATGGAGCGGGGCCTATACCCCTACATGTATGCGATGTGATTAGCCGGACTCGATGACTATATAAACATTATGGCATAGATTTTGATATCTGTCGAAAGGCATTTTTTAATGTATTTTCACATATTTCATTATTTAACGAAATACAAAGAAACAACGTTGATGCGATAAGACCCAGACCCGAAAGGGTTTGTGAAGGGAAATATATAATATTTGAAGCCCGGAATGGACAGAGTTTTGGTGGAATTTCACAGTGTTGCAGCGTTTCTCTGTGTAAAACAGAGAACAATCGTTTTTGGTATTCAAAAGGATTTCAAAGGCCCGAAGACCCATTTCGTTGCAGTACAAGTGGCCACCATCCTTAGAAGCATTTAACAATGATTTCTAACACTAGAAGAGGGATTTGAGCGGACAAAGGCTGGGAGACAGAGGTCTGGAGGCAGATGGCTGGAAGGTGAAAAGCATAACATGATGCAGCCGAAACAACAAAAGTGATCATGGAGCATCGCTGGCACAAGCGAGTTACCTGACAGTGTGGAAAAATTACCATAATTTGGTTACTATGTTGTTAGAAAAAGAGACCTCTGGCTTATGTCTGTCTAATCATGGCATCAAGCAGTTACAAGCCAAAGGGGATAGATTAAGACACCTCGAGCCTCAGAGAGCTCGAGAGCATTGTAAAAAGCCTATAAATGACTGAAAGTTAGAAAGATCAAAAGTTCAACTTTTGGAGACAGTGGATACTCTATTCCTCCTAGCGTCTCATCTTCATTCTAGTAATACAAGCTTCTTTTGCTTTTATATATTCAATCTCCATCTTTCCCTCTGTTCTAAGCTTGCACTTGAATGGGTTATTCATGTTTTCTTCTTCGTCAAATGCCAGATAACTGACATCTTATCTCTACATTGATAAATTAGATTTGTAAGCTTCATTTACTTTCTGTAGCTAGCCATTCGTATGTGTTTATGTATATATCTACTGGTACAGTTAGGATTCTCCATCTATTCATTGAATCTATAAACTATTGAGCATTAGTGGTTAAAAGCCTTGTCAAGCTGATGGTGTTCATGCATGTTTTGAGTGAAAATAGATTTGAAACAATCGTCTAACTTGATCCAAACCCCAATCCATTCTAATAGTTTAGAGAACGATATTGAAGATATATATGTTTCCAGGTATCTCCGAGCTATACCTAGGAGAGATTCCTGGAGTGCTAACAGGTACTATGAATAAGACTCTATAAGGGTTGATTTTAAAATCATATTGATAGTTGAATGGGTCAAATTTATCCCCTAATTGGCTATCAGGATGTCTTATAACCAAGCAACTAGGAGGAAAAAAATGTTCCATTCTATTTTCTTGCATTTTATTTCATAGTAGTATGGAGTAGCTTAGTGTGGATAGAGAGAGAGCATGATAAAGGTTTTTTTTTTTTTTTGTAGCATCCCATGGTACATAGGTCTCAAGAAACTCCAAGAAAGTTCCTTCTCCCTTGTAATTGCATGGTTTCCATTCCAAACAGAAGAGAGAAAAGCAATCTCACCTTCCATCTTGGTTTTCTCTTCAAAGGGTTTCCTAGAGCATATCTCAACGTTCATTGTGTTTTGTGAGTGATTGTATTATCATCTTCTCTTTTTTCTACATATTATCTAATGCATGCATACAAAACAAACAATAGTAACACATCTGGAATCTAAAAGGAATTAAACCTTCATGGCATAGATTTTGGTTTATTCTTACAACTTTGTTGTGAGGAACTATCTAGTGGAATATCCATGGAAATATACAGATCATATCGGTATCAGAGAAAGTTTCTTTTGGTATTTTGTGGGAATTTGGAGGGGATCATATAGGTTTAAGCATAACCCAACCATCGCCAATGAATCAATGTATGAAAATCCTCAAGATCTAGTAGAAGAGAGGTTTGCACGTCTGGAAGCATAAATATCATATATAAACTCTAATGTGAACCTCATCATGATGACCCTAAATAATAAGCTCAGGTTGATCAGAGAAGATAAGGATTCCAACTTAGAGGTCAGATTGGAGGTGATAATGGGAAATCAAGATGAATTAGGGAAGGAATTTAAGAAACAAATCAGAAAAGAGTAGTTAAGTTCAAGTGTCATAAATCATTCATATTCCCTTTTCAAAATGGAAGTGAAAGTGGTTACCAAAGTGTATCAAGTGAGATATATTATTTGAAATTAAATAATTCGTTGTAGCAGTTAGAGTTTTATTTTAGTGTTCACCATACATAGGAGGAACAAAAAATTTCATTTTCTCGTTTGAAATTAGAGGGCCATAATGTGACTTGGTGGGAAAGCCACATAGAAACCTCTAGGTTGGAGGAAGATCCTCCAATAACTAAGTGGGAAGATTTTAAAACTCTTATAAATTCGCAATTATACCCTATCTAGTATGTAGAGAACCAACGGATATGGTGGCATTGATTCAAGCAGAGACAGGTGCAAAGTGTATAGGAGTAAACCACATAATTTATGAAAATGGAAATAATGTTGGTTATCTATTCGAAGAACCCAGACATGCTCCTCAAGTATATGTGAAAGCAAGTGATGTTGTTCAAACCTAGAGCTTTGGATGAGGCTTGCGTATAGGAACAATACCTAGAAAAAGGGTGGTCAAGTGGTTCAAAGTAGAAGGAACACTAGGAAGCTTCCAAGGAGGGGAAGAAGAAGGGGAAAGGACAATAAGACAACCAACACATCACATTAATGCAAATATCCTAGCGACTATTGTATCCATTTCAATATTAATGGTCACAACAAGGAGAAGTGTTGAAAATTACATCCATAGCTCAACTGGAAGGAATAAAAGAAGGATGTGAAGAAGAAAAACCTCATGGCCACATATTCGGCAAATTAGGTGGAAAGAAACTCAAACATGGAGTATAATACACATTAGAGTCGAAAGGTTCAATCTAAATTTCCTTTAGAAATAAGAAGACAAGGATATGACCAAACTATTCCATATAAATATACAAGTAAAAAAAAACAAAAAAAATGTTGCTTTTCTCAACTTAGGATTACATGTAAATGTAATCGCAGTGGATCTAGTAAAAAAAATGGAATGGAGTTTCATGACGATCCTAGCCCATATCCATTAGGATGGGTCAGCAAGGAGGTAGAGATAAAGATAATCAAATAGTGTAAAATTAAATTTGCTATCAATGTTGGTTTTATTGGTGAAGTAGAATTGGATGTAATTCCACTTGATGTATGTGGATTTATGTTTGAGAGCCCTTATATGTACATGAAGGATGCAATTTTCATTTGGAGATGCAACTCATAAAGGACAAAAAATAATTCCTCGTCTATGCACATAAGAAAATGTCAAAGATTTCATTGATAAATTCCAACCAAGCCAAAAAATTAATCAATTCCAGTAAGAAGTATGTTTTATTATTCTTAAGAGAAAATCAATTTGTAGAAGATTCAATGAGATAAAAGGCATCCTTGCAGGGGTGTGTGCAAAAAAATAGAGATAACAACTGGAAGAGTCACAATAGGAATATAGTAGAGTGCTCCAAGATCCTAAAGGGTTACCATCCAAGAGGGAAGCAAAGTACAAGATCCAACTATTGATGGACTCTTCATTCCCAAAAATTTGGATGTATAAGCAGTTGGTTTTATAAGAAAACGAGGTGAAGAAATGACTGCATCAATTGTTAAATTAGGGTGTTATTCAACCAAGTACCTCACCTTGTGGGTCACCCATCATGACTGTGCCAAATAAGGATGTGACTTGATGAATGTGCATTGATTACAAAGTGTTAAACAAAATTACACTCAAGAGCATGCACCCCTTGCATAAGATGAAAGAAGATGTCGTCAGGTTCATTATAGGATATATAATTTGTTATACCAACAATCCTAGTAATACGAAACTGTTGTGGCTGCTACTACAACCCCAAAACTTATCCCTTTTCAAAATTTTGTAGACCCCCTATACTAGACCTTCTATCATCCTTTGCCCTTGGTCTCATAGGGATTATCTCTCTCTTTACCTATTTACGATTTCCTTGGGACTTATAAAATTCTACCCTAAAATCCTAAAGCCTAAGTTCCAACAGAAAGTTGCAAGTCACATTTTTAGGTCCTAGGTTGAGTGCTAAACTTGTGACCTTTTCTATAACTATATTGATGAGGTCGAAAGGTTGCTTTTCACTACTAGTTTGGACTGTGACTTGTGACCTCCTTTGTGCTAATCACATGTGACCTTCACACCACACAACACACACTTGGGATATCCTTTGCACTACTTACATGTGGTTAATTATGCCTTGCACAATCCGATCCCATGACCTCTTTAGGTCGCAAGGTCACACTTTCATCACATCTCCCTCATGCAACCACCCACTTCGATTGTGACCTTGAAACCTCCTCTTAGGCTAATCCATGCGAAGAAGCTTCCACGCATTTCCGCCTTACGACCTATATCCTAAGGTTGGTCACATGCGATTATATTTTCATGCAATTTCCCTCTGCAACCTACCCTTCCACATGGGTACTCTTTTATAAAAAATGTCCTCCTCTCTCATTGTTACTCACCTCCTTTGGTGCTCCACGATACAACCCGTGATCTCCTCCATTGAATGTGACCTTCTCCATTATTATGTAATGCTTCCCCTTCCCCTCATAATCATTAGTTTCTACAATGTTTACACTTGTCGATCCCCTTAGCACTCTGACTCTGCACATTCCTTTTCTTCCACTCAAGTCCTCTTATTAAACCATCAATCTCTCTTAAAAACCTATACCCCTCTCTCATCTTCTCACCCAACTCAGTGTTGAGGACCTACCGCATCGTGACCATCATGACTTGTCGTCAAACATGTCCATGGTTTAATTTTTATGTTAATACTATCATAGCAATGGGTCACCATCCAACCCGTGCAATATCAAACTTTTGCATATACAATTTGAGCCACGAATCCATCATTATTTTCCTAGCCACTCAAAGATTTTCCCTCAGACACATTCACCATATCCCCTCGTCACACATGGCCTAGCCACCCCATTTCCTTGCCAAAATATTATCACTCATCGTGTCCAGTGGAAAACTTCATTAAGGTCTCAACCTAGGTGTAGTTGCAGGTCACAATCTATATCAGGTCGGAGACTCATGGCTAACAACAAGTGATTTTGTGACCTTCTTTAACCCCAATTCGCTAAGGCACAAAATCATATTTGTAGAGATCAAAGGTCCTTGTGACCTTATCTCTTTTGCGACCTTATGACCTGTCCAAATTGTGACCTATCCTCTTTGCGATTTATCCTCATTACAACCTGTCTCACCTTCAGATCTGTGACCTGTCTCATCAATTAGAATTGCGATCTAGTAGCAAACCCTACACCTTGTACCTTTTGGACCCACAATGATATTTTTTTTTTGTGATTGGTGCTTATTATTATTCATGCTAATATTTTTGTTTTGGGACCATATTTTCGAAATGCCAGGTGACATTGATTTCGACTGCATCAGTATATCGTATTTCTTCGGAGAGATTGCACCACCAATGGTCAAGGTTTCTCACAAGGGTTCAAGAAAGGGATCCGGAAGGATTGAAAGAAAAATTGAAGGGGTTTTAGACAACCCATGAATTCTTCCTATATATGGAGATATTGCTTACAATATAAATAAGAAAACAAAACTAAAATGGTGGCACATTTACTCAGATTTTTCAAACAAATATATCCCTCAAGATCAAGAAGATTTCAGGGTATACATTAATATCAAAAGGTCTTGGTTGCAAAGAGTATTTTCACACCCATTGGTGTTCCCATGTGCTGAAACCATAGACTGGATACTCCAACATGCAGATGAAGATAATTAGGAAATAAGGAGGCATACTTGAGAAATTTTGGCATCCTTCACCACTACAGACATCAAAACCTATTGCAAGTTTTTTGAGTAATAACAGGCCTTTAACACCAGATAGTTATAGAATTTCAGTGTATATACTGAGGACATACTAAATTCGTGGTGGTAGGAGCCCACCAAATTCAGGCTTAGGGTAGACTAGGTTTATAAAACAAAAGGCCTATGGAAGGTGTATTAGTTAATGGCAACCATGATGAACAAGTTGTATGGAAGAGTAGATATTGATACCTTTCTAGGATCATGGGTTCTTAAATTGCACAAAGTTTCCACTAAAGGGAAAATATTTAATTAGACTAGTATTCTTGCATCCGCACTCAAGGCCAACATTCAAGCAACCAAGAATCTAGAGAGAGGTAAACCATCAAAGTTTTATATGGCATCTGATCTCCATGATGCAATTTGTGCAAAATGTGAATTTGAAGGATGGAATTTGAAATGGAATCCAAGGGTGCAAGAGCTTGTACATATTTATTATAAATTCTTTTGGAACCCAGGCTATAAGGGCATATACGAGACAATTGCAGAATCTTTAATTGCTCCTTTGTATCAGACACTCTTTGGTGAAGACCCACCATGTATGTTGAAAAGGGCCAAGGATACACTCCCTAATGTCGTAGATTGGTTCCCTATTGGAGAAGCCACCTACATTAGGGTTTTCATTGCTTACAATTGCCTCATGCTCTCCCCACGTTGGTGACAAACATAGTGCTTTTACAAGAAGTTTGCTAACAATTGACTACCAGGTTGTCTAAAACATTAGTAAAAGGAAAAACTGGGTTGTGGCATGTGTTCCCCTTAACCATTGGAGCATATAACCTCAAGAACTTCAATGAGGCATCAAAAGCTGAGGAATTGAATGGTTTCTTTGTTTCTTTAATGTTCAAAAAATATGACCCAAAAGATATTGCATCCACACATTGTAAGGAAGTTGGCTTCAGATGGTCTTATGCTCATTTAAAAGATGATGATGAGGATAAGATTAGGAAATTTTATAATCCCACTAGGGAAATTAGAACCAATGAAAAACAAGAAAAGGAGGGTGAGAAATTAGAGGAAGATACCCAGGAAAGCATGAGCCTTGAAGAAAAAGTAGTTGTTCTGAAAAGGAAGAAAGGGAAAGAAGGCATTAAAGAAAAGAAAAAAGAAACAATAGGATGACAAGGGGGAACCCAACAAAAACTACAAGAAGATGAAATCCTAAAAAATAAAGGAGAATAAAAGAAAGGGAAAGAGGATATTGAAGAAGGGAACAAAAAAAATTGCTCAAACGAAACAAGAAATGAGAAGAAAGAGGGAAGAAGAAGAAAGACTCAAAAGGGAAGTAGAATAAGAGCAACACAAAAACAAGGAGAGGGGGAAAGTGGAAAAATCTAGAAGAAGAAGAGCAGGGAAGAAGAGAAGAAGAATAACTCAAAAGAAAAGCCGAGGAGGAACAAAGAAGTAAAATTGAATAAGAAAAAATACAAAAGGAAGAAGAGGAATCCAAAAGGCAACAACAAGATTTTGCCAAACAAATCGAGTAAGATCTTCTCAAGGAGCAAGAGAGAAATCAACAAATGATAAACAACCACTAGGCTTTGAGATGTTGTTAGATGTGCCTCCTTTGGATATTCGACCATCTACTCCAATTACTAGTGGACATTTCCCACTACAAGAATTGGGCATCCCACAGGAAGAAGATGAGGAAGTGTTGGATATTACCAGGCTCACTTTTGATCAGATTCACTTTAAGATTATGCAGGAAAGATGAAAATTATATGCAAAGAATCAAACTAATCCCATTTCATTGGTCAGAGTGAGGGAGATTGTTATAAATACCACCACAAAATCAGAAATGATTGCTTCAACTAGAACTGCTTTTGTAACAAAAACAAAGCTAAATGTGACTAGATTTAGCAAACATGTTGTTGATTTACATATAGAAATTACTGCCTCTGAAAAAAGAGTTGCACAGGTATAGAGAGAGAACCAAATCGTTCTTGCATCCCACTCTTAGGGTAAAGGGTTGTAGGAATCCATATAAGATGATTTACAAATAATGTCAAAGGCAATGGATTTGGTTTACGATGAAATGATGATTCTACATCAAGTCATGGCCCCATTCCCTAATATGCATAAAGAATCAAAAGAAATGGGGATGTTTATCAAAGTAGCCACAATAATAATTGAATGCATACATGAATGGACTGATCAATACCCTGATGCACCTGAAGAACTTCCTAGAAAACATTGGATCACAACAAAAAATGATAACGTGGCCATGTGCATCAAGATGCAGTCTAATGATAAGTTAGCTAAATATATGGATAAAGTAATGGCATCATATAGACACTTTCTTATCCCACTAGATTCTCTTGTCGAATTGCATAAGATTCCCTCTATTGGCACACTAGGTGAAACTAGAGAAAATGAAGAGTTTAAACAATAGATTCAAGCATTTTTAGAACCAATCAAACAAGAAGCTACAAAGGATGACCTAGAAGTTACAAAGGAGACAATCACTCAATACATGGTTGAGCCCATGAGGCTATACACTCTACAAAAATAGATAAAAGGAAAGAATCCCACCTTAGTACCAGATGCACTAGAGTGACTGCAAAGACATGGGGATGAGCTACAACATCAGATTATGACTCTCGGATGTCCCACACCTCTCTATCACGAGATTATAAGATAGAGAGTATTTTATTTCTTTCATGTAATGTGTTAGTAGTAGAGTAGAGAGTAGAGCAGAGCATCACCTGGGAATATGAAAGGTCATGGGTAACTCAAGAGTCATAAGGGTAGATGAAAGGTCACCCCATTTTCTATAAATATATCCTCATGGCTCAATGTAAATGACTTTTAGTAGGGGACTGAACCAATATATATTGTTTAAGAGCTAATGGACCTTTTGTGAATGCAAGTGGTGATTTTGCACTTCCACTTATGGATGTCATGAACTTTTCATGTGATGATGTTATTAGTATTTCATCTTTTGATGCTCTCTGAGCCTAGGTTTGCAATATTTTCATGTGTTGTCAATCATTGTAGGATTTTTGTTGTGGTGATCGAATAGTACATGTTGAGATTATTTTATGCTTATGTTGGTGAACTGTTTCATTGATTTAAGCATATATTATGTATGATATTGTGTGCCTTTACATGCTTTCATGAGGTTGTTGATTATGAACCTATTTATGATCAATAAACTAATTTCTATTGAATACATGGGTTTTATTTAAGGTTTTTCTAATACTACTTATCTTAGGATTCATTTCACTGCTACTTACTCGTTGTTATACATAAAAAATTCCATGTGTTTAATTACCATAAGTTACTCATTTTCATTTATTAAAGGTTTTATTTTGTTCTCTAATAATTGTTGTTTGTTTTTCCCAAAGCGGACTATAAGAAACATGATGGTTGTCGGCCTTACATACTGGATGGGACTCCTAAACCAAATGGTGTAAAGTCTAGTTGGGATTCTTCACCCAGGAGATCTCCTTGCTATTGGTGGAATATTCCAACCCACAAATAGAAACATAGTTTATATCATCCTTCACTTGTACCCACTCGTCCTTGGGAAGTTATTTCCTTGGACATGACTACCTATTCATGGTAATTGAAAACCAGGAGGGGGCATGACTAACAATCAAGAGGGGGCATGACTAACAACCAGGAGGGGACATGACTAACAACCAAGAGGGGACATGACTACTTGTTCATGGTAATTGACAAGTTTAGCGAGATGTGCATTCTCATGCCTTGTAAGAATATCGTCAAGGGGAAAGAAGCAACAATTTTTTAATTTAAATAGGTCTATGTTCATTTTGGGATACCAAAGAGCATAATTTCAAATAGGGACACTAGATTTATTGGTGCATTTTGCACTACGTTGTGGGAGAAGATGGGCATAAAATTGAAGAGGTCTACAACATTCCATCCACAAAAAATGGGAAAACAAAAGCAGTCAACATGACTTTCATATGAATTTTGAGGGGTTATAATTAAAAGAACCCAAAGACCTAAAATGGAAATCTACTTTATATATAACACTCCTACAATGAAGCAATCTAGAATTCAACTGGTAAGTCACCATTTCAGGCTTGTTTTGCATATTTTCTACCTTCAACTTTGGATGTAGTATATGGATTGTATGGGGGAGTGAGGGAAGATCACACACATGATGCCTTAAGGTAGAAAAAAATGTTGATGAAATTAGGTTGTTCCATTTGAAAGTACAAGAGACATTGAAGAAATCAAAGGAAAAGTACAAGGTTAGGCATGATCAAAACAAAATAGAGAATCCATTTAGAGTGGGAGATAGAGTATGGTTATATTTGAACAAGGAGAGACTACAAGGTCTTGGTAAGAAAATCAATGCTTCGAATATGATCTTTTCTACTCCCATACATGTGCATTTTGCTCAATGGTGAACATGGAAAATCTGAAAATCTATGAGGCTTCCATGTTAGAATAGGAAGAGGGGTAGGTCCTACTTTCCATAGAAGATTTAGCACCAAATTCTTAGGCATAGTTGATAGAGGATACAATTTTGCAAAATATGTCTAGAACTATAAGAAATGGTAATTATTTTGATTGACCACCATAATTCGAGAGGATGCTATGTTAGACCCCATTACTCATTGAAAAGGGGTTGGCCATGTGGGGACTACTAAGAAGAATCTAGAAGGGTTAAGTTGTAACTCATGTTGAAGTTTAAATGGGTCAAAATTAACCCTTGGTTGGATATTGAGATATGTTATAACTATGTCACTAGGAGGAAAATGGTTTCCATTATATTTTCTTGCATTTTGTTCAATAGTAGAGGAAAGTAGCTTAGTTTGGGGAGAGAGAGAGAGAGAGAGAGAGAGAGAGAGCATAAAAAATGAGGTTTGTGTTTTGTAGCATCCCATGTTCCATGGGTCTTAGGAAATTCAAAAGAGAGTACATTCTCTCTTGTACTTCATTAACTTCCATTCCATACAAAAGAGAGCAAAGAAACCTCACCTTCTAGTTAGGTTTTCTCCTAAATGGGTTTCTCAAAGCATATCTTGGTGTTCATTACGGTTTGTGAGTGACTGCATTCACCTATTCTCTATTTTTTGAATATTATATAATGCATGCATAAACAACAAAGCAATAATAACAAATCTTGAATCTAAAATAAAATAACCCTTCATAGTATATATTCGAGTTTATTTTTCATAGACATGTCACGATGAATTGTCTAGTGGAATCTCCATGACAATTTTTAGATCATTATAGATGGATGGTTCCCCTTCCAAATTCTTTTCCTTTTCAAGAAGTCTTATAAATAGATTCCCTTATCACCCTTCTTGTTTCTTATTGTGGTTGAGGGGCTTAACAAGAATATAAGTAGTGCAAGGATTAGAGGTAAGAGAAAAGGAGTAAAATAACCTCCTTCTGAAATTATTTTTCACTTGATTTTCATTGATGACATTCTTCTATTGATTGTAGGGTCTCCCGAATAGTTACGAGTCAAAAAAAAATACTTTGGATCGTTATTGTCTCATAATAGGTATGGAGATTAGCATGATCAAGTTTAACCTCCTCTATAACTTTCCTCAAGAGGACTTGCAGTTGTAGTTGGACATAATTATCCCCTTCTCACATAAGAGAATTGATGACATAGTAAAGTATCTGGGATTTTTTTTGAAGCACAATGTTTACTCTTTCAAAGATTGGTTATGGTTATATTAAAAAGTTCCAAGCTTGAATTTATCTATTGGTTTATAGATAGATGTTGTGGACATGTTGTTTAGTCCTATTGAAATCAATATTGGAAAGCATTCCATAATATTAGACATCTATAGCTAAATTACTGATAGGGCTCTTGATGAAAATCAAAAAGTTAAGTTCCCATTTTCATCAGAATGGAAATAGGATTTTGGAAGGCATTCTATTAATTAAGTGGTCAAATATTAGTTAGTATAATAGCCTATGAGGTTAGATTATAAAAAATATCTATCTTTTTAGCAAGGTTGATGTCCTCAAAATACTTTGGTGGCCTCTTAGTGGAAGAACTGTTTTGTTCCCTTTCAAATTAGTAAAATGCAGTTCAATAGTATGGAAGGTATTTGGGAATATTTTTTCCTTATGAACAATTGGATAGTGTGGAAAATTGGTAATAGTATGAAAGCTAGGTTGGGGGTGAGTGCAAGGCAAGGGTTGATGTAGACTACAAGCTATTAGATGATATTCTTGTATGTTTGCATGAACATGACATCTTTTTCTTTGGAATGCAAAATCCTTTGATTGTGATATGATTGGAAGACTTGGATAGAAATTGGATGTCGATCTAGGATTGGAAGGTAGAATTTTTGTAGAATAGAGGGGATTTGTTGGTAAGCTCTGCTCGAACTTCATTAAACATATCAAAGATGTGGAAGACACAGTTTGTTAGCTTGAAAACTCATTGACAAGGGATTTCACAGTTAAACTCAGTTACAAAACACAAGAAAATTTTATATTTCAAGGAAAGAAATCTTTGTTGAGGGACTGTATGTGGAATTACGTGCTCTACTTAAATCAAAAGTTTTATTACATATAACTTTAACAAATAAAATATTGACATGGGATAGTGATAAACCAAAGTACAAGAAGTTCACCATTTGTCACTATTGAACTAGGTTTGAGACTGAATTCTTTGTTTTGAGTGGACCTCCTTTACTCGTATTTATAGAGAACTAAACAAGAAAGAAAATGGACTTTCAAAAGAAGCTTTAGTTCTTCTCAAGGGCTCATTCATCTTTCATGAATTTAGTGATGTCCAAGTGATAGAGGACATGCCATTCCATTTTTATTCTCTATTTTTGTTCCTTAGTTTTCTAATGGAAGTCAAGATCTATTATGAAAGTTTATGGTGAAAGCATGAATCAAAATCAGGTTGTATGAACATGTTTAAGATAAGCAGGTGACAAGGAATTTGCAATTTCATAATTGACTATCAAAGTGAGAAGTCCATAACTATGTTATGTTAGACTAGTACTTAAAACAAACTTCCAATCTTGCTATGCTTTTATGAGTTCCAAGCATTTTTTATCACTCCCACAAGGATAGAAGCATACATATTCTTTTTATAGAATATAAAGGCTTTATTTCAAAAAATGATCTTTTTTCCAACCATTTATATATGTGTCTGTGCGCGTGTGCGCACAATCTAAATAATAGACGAAATGGATTTTTTGGCCAGAATTCGACAATATAATTTTGAGCAATATTGTGATTTCTTATTGTTTAAAATGCACTTTTCAATGCATACACAAATTCAAAACCCTAAAAAACCCTAATGCACTTGAACTTTGCAAATTAAATAAATTAAACTTATGATTCTTAAAAATCTCTGCCATATTTTGGGAAAAATTTCTCATAGAAAGTGTTTGGAAAATGGTCATTTCATCTATTAGTTAGACTACATGTGTGTGTAAACATTGATTATTAAGATTTTTTCTTTTTGTTATATTTAATTTGTAACTTGTTCATAATTATATACAATAAAATGCATGTTTGAGGAATGTTATTTTCTTTCCTTTATCATTTTCAAAATTTATATATGTTTCATATTCAATTTGTAATTTAGTTGACAATTTTATACGATAAATTACATGTTTGAAGATATTTAAATTTGTAGAGCATTCATGGGGATTAGGATGCATGATAGACAACCAAGTTGAGGCTTATGCCCTCCACTAAAGGATTTAGTTAGCCAAAGAAAAGCATGTAACTTCTCTCATTGTTTTGGGAGACTCCCTCGTTCTTATTCAAGATTTGGTTAAGGGATACTCTATGATGGACAAAATATTAGAAAAGTCTTATAAAAAGAATTAGGAAAAAAACAGAAGGGTTATCTTCAATGTCATAATTCCATGTTCTCCGTGATCTCAATAAAGATGCAGACTTATGTGCAATTGAAGGGTGTAAATGAAGATTGAGACACTTAAAAATCAAGGGTCAAATCAAGCCTTCTCCTATTCCTTAGAGCTAAATGGATTAACATTACATAGTTATGAATGAATCCATTATCAATTAGTTATAGTATGGCATGTAAATTTTTTTTTTTGGTTGGGTCAGTTTTGTAAGGTATATATTTACAAAACCCCATTTTTGTTATCTAGTTTGGAGTCAAATTGAAAAAATATTGTGGTTTTTTTGGATAAGAGGGCTCAAGAATTTATTTTGAAGATAAAGGTATGTGCTACCTGATGTATTTTTTGTGATCTATGTGCACACTGCATATAATATAAATTCTCATTCTGGTTAAAAAGAAAGTTTGATCTTTATTTATTTTCAAAATTATATATATTTTAAAAATTGTTTTTAATATTTATTTTATTTTTTCTATTTTAATTTTTAAAATTAAATTTTAATAATGATGATGATTGATGATTATTGTCCACTAAGACCTAATTATTGGTATATTGGACCTTAAGAAAGTAAGAGATAAATGATATTCTTTAACAATTTATTTCTATTGATCGAAAAGAATAGAGAAACGTTCCTAGATCACAATAGTTTTGTTGACTTAGCAATTCAAAAATGTTAGTAGTGTAGCAAATATTTTGAAAATTAAAATGGACATGAGTAAAGTTGAACAATCCAATAGAGAATGATTTTCATTTTCAACCATCTTAGTATTGCAAAGGTGACTCACCCTTTTGTCCTAAGGTGTTTAGGGAATTGTCTAGCACCCAATTTCACTTTTAAGCTCATGAGAATCAATTCTTATATTGCCAATGTTCATTTTCTTCTTAACATTGGTCTAGGCAAAAAGATAATTTTAGTTTATGAGATTAGGGTGGATCACCTCCTTATAATACCTTAGCATCCTTTTTCCCTCCAACTCCTTATCGTCCTGCAACATATCCTTAAATTTGGAAGTAACAATATTTTTAATATTATCCTTATTTTCAAGATGATCTCTTTTGGAATAAATTTTCATTGATGTCAAAGGGTGAATGGGATTGAGAACTAAAAATTTGGGGATTGTCGTCGACTAATAAGAATTGGTTCGTATTCTACTTGACATCTTTTGCTTAATCCTCTATATCTATATACAATGAGATCACCATCAAGCGAAATGCCCTAATGAGCCCAAGTCATAAAGGAGAGAGAGAATTTCCATAATCATCTTTGGTCACAAATTGATTTGACAAATTGGAAATTTAGAGGCCAAAGGATGACATGATGATCATCGTGTTTCCTCTGTCAATGTATGAAATGCCTGATATTTTTTTTCAAGTGACAACATATTAAATTTATGAAAAAAGCATGATCTAATTATATTTGGTGGTTCATACCCTTTTTACATAGAATTCTCAATCTGGGTGTTTTTACTACTATGAGAATTTAGAATTACATATCATCGCAATTTGGAACAAAATTACATAGATTCTAGGTTCCCTTCGGTCCCCACACTATCTATTACACAACCACACTCATGTTTAATATAATAATGTTGAAGCATATACACTACAACAAAACAGGCAACTTGTGCCAGATTTAGCACCAGATTTTAGTGCATTTTTTTCTAAATTGGGATGAGTAGGTTGGCGTTAAATCTGCTCTATTGTACAGTTTTTAAAGCGTCCTCTTTTGCGCCAAATTTCACATGTTTTTTTACACCAAATTTTGCATCATATTTTGCACAAAGATTTGCATTGATTTTACAAGTTTTGCTTCTATTTTGTGGCATTTTTTGCATCATTTTGCTTCCTGTTTTTGCCATTCTTTGCTTGTAGTTTTTGTCAGTAAATTTTCACGCATTTTCACTATAATTTTCATCTGATTTAGTGCCTTTTTTTGCATCTAGTTTGTGCCAGTTTGCACATATAGTCTTATGCCATTTTTTTCTTATAAATTTGTACTTATTTTTACATCTATTTTTGCGCCAGTTTTTTGCCTTTTTTTACACCATTTTTTGCATCCAATTTTGCACCATATGTTGAATCTGATTTACTGCCAAATTTTGCATCCGTTTTTGCACCATTTTTTGCATCCACTTTTGCATTTTATTTGTCTCCCTTTTTCCATCCTATTTTGCAACATATTTTGCATCTAATTTTGCATCATTTGTTGCATCCAATTTAGAATCATTTTTAACACCATTCTTGCATCCAATTTTCATCCTTTTGAGCATCTAAATTTGCATCCTATGTTGAACCATGTGTTGCATCCACCTTTGCATCCCATTTTGTGTCTAATGTTACGTTCAATTTTGAGGCATTTTTCCGTCTATATTTTCATTCATTTTTTCACCAAGTTTTGAATCATTTGTTGTACCTCATTTTGCATCCAATGTTGCATCCAAATTTGAGCCATTTTTATGCGCATTTTTGCACCATTTTTTCTACTTTTGTGTCCAATTTTGCACCATTTTTTATGTCCAATTTTGCATCATTTTTGGTGTCTAATTTTGCATCCTTTTTGGCATCCAAATTTGCATCCTTTTTTCTGTCACATTTTGTGTCCACATTTGCATCTCATTTTGCACGTAGATTTTAATTTGAATTGTCATCTAGTTATGCATCATTTTGGCATCCTTGGTTTCACCCTTTTTTAGTCCCAATTCTCATCTTGTTTTGTGTCTTTTCTTACATCCTTTTTACACCCAATTTTGCATCCTAATTTTACACCATTCTTTGCATCCTCATTTTGGTGTCCATTTTTGCATCCTCGTTTGCGTCCAATTTGGTATACTTTTGTATGCCCTATTTTGTTCCCTTCTTTGTGTCCAATGTTGCATCCTTTTTTAATTCTACTTTAAGACCCTTTTTCTGTAATTGTTTTCATGTTTTTTTGATGCCTAGTTTAACATCCAATTATACTCCAAATTTTGCATCCATGGTTACATCCACTTTTGACTTCTTGTTTAGAGTTTTACTTTTATTTCCATTTATGAACCCCTTTAGGGGTTCATTTACTAATTTCAATTACATACTGAAATATATTACAACTTATAAATATCATTTTGTTGTAGGATTTAATGCACAGTTTGATGAAGATAAAACCCTCTTAGTTTATCCCGGAAACCTAGGACAGGGTGATTAAGAGAAAGGTTCTAAGGCTCATGGTTCTTAGTAGATCAAGATGTAGAGTATAGGTTAAGAAAAGAGAAGGAACTCATGTGAGTCCTCGCATACAGGTCTTGTTGGATTTTTTTAGTGTAGCTGGGAAGCGCTCCTAACTAGCTCCAAAGCTTGGTCCTACACATAAGAGAGAGAACGAAGCAACATTCACAACATAATATCTTGATAATTGAAACTATCATAAACGTATAAATATTACTGAATAAATAAATATAAACCAAAATCCAATACATTCATTAATTAAATAGAATGAGTAACGAATGAATAGTAGAATATGGAAGGAAGAACAACCGATCTACATTAATAAAGGAGTTTGAGGAAAGTTACAACCATCATATGCAGTTGCAACAACACCTCCCCCAACTCTTAGCTCCAAAACTCTCCATCTCAAGATAAATCTCAGCAGCGTGACAATACAAGAATTCCCATCCTTTTCTCAATGGCCAAACCTCCAATATATAGGAAAGTGAAAGCTATGAAGATTTCCCAAATTCCTCATTAGTTTAATTTGGGAAAAAGCTTTTGGGTGAATAATGTTTCCTCATATAAAAATGGCCTTTTCCACTTTTTAGATGCTTTTGTGCTTAGGAAAAAGATTCCCCATGCTTTATGGCTATTTCCCACTTTTGCACGCTTTTCTTTTTAGGAAAAAGCTAAATATGAGGATAAAGAGATCACATTCCACCATATAAGTTTCTGAAAGTGAACAAGAGTGTCAAATTCTAGTTAACTCGACCTTTTTTCCTCGTAACTGAGTGAGAATTTTGGTAACAAAAGTTAGAAGAAGGGGACAACTTGTTATATACAAGGATAACGTGGTCCTCATGGTACATAACTTGTATTATAGTATTATATAGTCTAGGAGAGAGGGGTATTTCAACCAAAAACATAGTATTCTCCTCCAAGATGATGAGGAGGTATTTTCATGTATAACACATTTAAGAAGATATCACAATTCAAATTGATAACTTAATATTTGTAAACAAATTTAGGGTAATTGACGACATTCATCAAAAAGATAGCAGTATCCTCACATATAACAATTATCCATAAAAAAATCATTAACAATTTTCAATATACATATATGACTACTAAATCAACACTTATCGTATATATCATTATTCCAAGGTAAATTCACAACATTACATCCAAAAATAGTAATATCATCATACATAATGATTCTCCATCAAAAAGCATTGACAATTTTCAACACATATATAAAGTAACAAGATAATACTAATAATATCCTCATCATCTTTAATCAAATCAACTAAGATTCAAATGTGTGATTATCAGATCAAAATCGTTCGTGAACGCCATTATTCTAAGGCAAATACACAACATCCATCAAAAGATAGTAATATCATCATACATAATAATTCCACATCAAAATAATGTTTATAATTTTCAATATATACATAGAATAACAAGATAAAATGATAATATCATTATCATATTTAATCAAATCAACTATAATTCAGTGTATGATTACCAAATAAAAATGTTTCAGAGATATCATTATTCTAATGTAAATTCACAACATCCTTAAAAAATAGGAATCTCATCATACACAATAATTCTTCATAAAAAATGTAAACAATTTTCAACATATTCATAAGGTAACAAGATAGTACTGATAATATCATCATCATTATTCAAATCAACTAAAATTCAAATGTATGATTACCATTTTAAGACATCCCAACTAAATATAAAAAATAATGCATGGCTAAGTAGCACCACTAAAATCATAGCCAAGATCATCCTCATGATAATTTCCATGATCACCATCCTAAACATCCTAATAATATCATCCACATAATCATCACCAACGACATCGCCATCCTCATCATCATCGTCTATGATATATGATATAATCTAAACATAGTCTGTATCATCGTCTTCGTGGTCATTACCTTTAACATTTTGGAAAAAAAATCAACATTACATGTTAGTACTAATTGTATAGCACAATTCATATTTTTATTACAATGCTAACCTCAAAATGAGATAGGACATAATATCATTTAATAGTACTAAAAAATAAAATGAAAATATGGTTTAAGATATAATGGAGATCCAACTAAGATTACACTTGTAATTCACATTAAGTAGTAGAAGCATTTTTAATGCATATGAAGTATGTACCCATTTGTTCTTCATATTATATTGTAAACGTTTCTTATGATTTCCATGCACTACTGGTAAATTAAGAGTTACTGGAAGATTTATTTCAAATTACAACTGTAATTCAGATTAGAAATAGAAGAAATTTTAACAAACAAAGAATGCCACATGAAAAAGTAAATTGTTTTTAATGAAAAATAAGTCTCATACAATATGAATGTCACATGAAATATTGAATTTTTTTCTTAATGCATGTACTTTGCTCTATGATAAAATGAATCCTAATGTTCGTTCAAGAACACATGCTGACACATAATTACTTCACTTTGTCCATTATCACACTTAATCCATTATACCTAGTGATGACAATGATTCCATTCAAATTGCTTTGAACTCCCTAAATATAATGTAAAAGACAAAACTCCAAGACCATGACCACAACAGCAACCCCTTGTCTTGCCTCTTCCACCATCAGAGGCAATGAACTTGGAGTTATTACCACGATAGAAACCCCTCCCTTGCCTCGTGTCCACCACTAGAGGCATTGAACATGGAATTAAGAGTACCCATGTTTTCTTTTCTCTAATTAATCTCCAAGGAATCAAAACTTGATCAATATATTAAGGACTCCATCAAGGAATATATATATCACAGGCGAAGCTCAATAGGATTTTCCAAAAGAGTGTGAAATAACACTTATCTCTATTTTATGAAATAACTCAAGTGAGTGGATTGAATGGTGGGAAACACTTACCAGGGAAAGGAATATTTTTGGTCCATCCTTTCCTATTAATTATTTTGCTTTTAACAATGGAGGGAAGTGTTTAAAAAATTCTAAAAATATTTAAATTTAAAAAAAAGAAAGAATATTTCTATGTTTAGTTTTTTTTAATATATATTTAGTTTTAGTAATTTTTTTTTTTTTGTTTTCTAAAAAAATATATTTAGTTTTTGTTATTTTTTTTTATAACAAAAATTATATTTTGTTTTTATAAAAATGGATTTTAAACATTCCATTCATGCTAAATTTGTGATTTTATGATAGAATTTTAAATTATATATAAAGAAGAAACTTAATGCCATGTGTTGTGTCCCTGAGATGGGTATTATACATCTCTTCCTTGCTAAGTTATAGAATGTGATTAGGTTTTGTTAATGCAATAAAATTAATTCTACTCTTCATTATATCTTGAGATGTTCAACTTGCACCTAATAAAACAATAAAGTTAAAATAGGTTTTCCTTTGTCCTTTGTAGATATTTGTCCCCATTAATCTTGGCCTTAATAGATTAATTCCTTATGGTGGCCTTGAGTTGTCACTCCCATTAGTTGCATTCATTTTAGTTTTCTGTAAGTGACATTTCTTAGGCTTGATAACATGTTATTTAATTTATGAAAATGTGTTATTTTTCATATTATTGTTAAATATTAATATTAAATATGTTGGTTTTGAGCATGGTTTAGCAAAAAGTTCCCAAAAGGTTTATAGATTGTATTTTATAATGTAATGATTCATTGCTTGATGAAATTGTTTTGGATATTTGTTTTTTAATGATTCATTGATTGATGAAATTGTTATGGATATTCTTTTTAGTATATTAACTTGTATGTGATAAAGTTAAAAGTCACCTCTTTTTGAGATATTCATTGGTCAATTTCCCTTAAGGCCATCAAGTTCACCATTCAGTCCCAAGTTAAGGAAATATAGGATTCATGAAGTGGCATTGTCCAAGCACTTAAATCTTGAAACATGATTTTTTTTAGTCACATTATACTTCGTTTCTGTGTAAATTGTCCATGAAAATAGTCTCATGGAACATGAGGGTCCTCAATAGTAAAGGAAAACAAAGACTCCTAAAGGAAAAATGGTATGCAAAGCACCCATCAATAATGTTGATATAAGAAATAAAAATACTAAGTGAGGTTCTACCTCATATAATTATCAAATGGGGGAGGAATTGCCAAGTAGTAGTGATTGATGCTTAGAGATACTTGGGTGGAATGACTATTTTTTGGAATGATTAGGGCATCAAGGTTACCAATATGTTTACCTCTTTTCACATTATGACAATACAATTTTAGTTAATTGACATCAAGGACTACTACCATGTATCCAATGTATATGACTCAAATATCACAAATGGAAAACCTCTATTTCTAAATTATATTCCCATCACAGGTAATTTATACACCCCATCTCCATGGATTATTGGGAGTGACTTCAATATTATCAAGTGTCTCGAGGAAAAGAAAGGACGAATCACAATGTTTACCAAGATATTTTTTAAGGTATACCATCAAAGCCATAAAGTAGTCTCCATTAACGTTCTCAAGCAATGAGTCTCCAACCCACACATGTGGATCAATGAGATGTAATACATGTGTGTGGTGACTAACTTAACACATTTTTCTAATAATTCCATAAACTTAAGTATTTCACTCTGTCACATAAATTGACTATAGTGTGACATAAG
This sequence comes from Pinus taeda, assembly GCA_000404065.3. NCBI lineage: Eukaryota > Viridiplantae > Streptophyta > Pinopsida > Pinales > Pinaceae > Pinus > Pinus taeda. The sequence goes on from APFE030350567.1 coordinate 68,027, forward strand.
TAAACCAAGAGTAGACATGAAACCCTTATGCAACAAACATCCCCTAGATCCTCAATTAGGTTCTTAAATGATGAAGTGAAAATGCAAGGGGAAAAGAGGACTTCGTGATTTAACCATCACAAACAAGTGATCAAGTGTGAATAGGAGTGTATATATTCATATATTTTCCAAATAGGGAGTGAATACACGAGTTACCATTCATTGGGTCTTATTTTTATTTCTTTTTATTTTTCTTATATATAGGACTTGGGGAATAAGTTTTTCATAAGTTTGGCACAACTCATAGATATAACATTTACATGAATTTTCACTTCCACCTTAGAGTTTAGACTTAGATAAATCATTATAGTGTATCTTTAATGATTTTGGCTTTCGCTTTTTTATTTTCTTTCATCACAAATGAAAAAAGGGGAAATATTTTTCTACAAATAATCTATGAATTCTTAATCATAAAGGCGTCATGCGATGAAAACAAATTAATGATGTTATTCTCTATGAAAATGATGGGTATTATTGAGAAAAGATTTGATCCAGATTCAAACAGGAACACAACAAAATACAGAGATAATCATGTACACAAAGATGCAGCGGAGATAATACTTCATTTCATTAATGTGAAACACTGAAATATGCTTACAAATAGAAATGGAAATAAACCAGCTAGGGCAATGATAGCTTATCTCTGAGAAGAGATGTGGCGGCCACATGCCTCTGAACTTTGTTACAATGAGGCTCGAAGGCCTATTTATTGTTGAGAAACAATTGAAAACCCTTAACATCCCAAAACCTAACCCTAGAAGGTGAAACACCAAATTGTGGGCCCCGTTTGGGGAAATTGGTACATCAATATCCCCAGGTCGTAACTTTGGCACACAATCTCCGTTTGACGTGTACAATAGCTCATTAGAAAGATCTATCCGAGCATGACCACTTTGGGAAGGGCAACATGGGTCCATGGACCCATGTTGCCCCCAGATTTCACAAAAAATGTCATTTAGGGCCTCAAAACGACTTCGAAAGTTTAGCACCTAAAAAACTGCTAAAAATAGTAAACAGTGCTACAATTTAGGAAACTGAAAAAAAAAAAAAAATGAAAGAGACAGTTGTGGGGGTCCAAATGGGATAGATGGGTGGCCCCCAACATCCACCTGGATTAAGATTATTCTTGTGGATGTCTCTTCCTTGGTTGAGAGGCAGTGAGGGTGGACACCATATTATCCATGTGTCATGTACTATGGCTAGGACTAATAGTCGTAAGCCTAGTAAAGACACTAGTAGGGAGAATGGTGGATTGGATAAAAATCTAGGACTAATATTCCTTAAGAATTTTTACTTTGACCAGGACTAACCTCCATAAGTCAAGTACATTAATCCAAGATAACAATAGTCACGAGGATCGGCATTTCCTGGTGTCAAATATTATGACAGTAGATTAGTAAATGATCATGTGAGGACATACTTGGTGAACATCCTGGTGGGGTAAGTGCCTAGAGAGGCAGTGGTGTCCAAATTTATGCCTCCAACATTATGCTCTGATCTAATGGAGAGATAGAACTTGTTAGTCAAGGCCTTGCTATTTTGACAATGTTGGCTGTGATGATCTAAATCACCGTTGATGCTTATCAATTCGAATCCCTTCTTATATGAATATTTCAACTTGAGAGTACTTTTTTGCCTCATTATGAGTACCTCCCTAGTTTAGAGGGAGTGTCATCATCTTCATTATCATCATCACCACCACCATCATCATCATAATTATTGTCATCATTGCATTATCATCATAATCACCATTCATGTCGTCATCATCATTGTCATCATCATCATGGAAATTTTCGTCAATTGTTCATAATGATGCATGTCGTAAGAAATATCATCAACCCAAAAAATGTTATGAGTGCTCAAAAAGGGTTGTGAGGACACATGATATATCCAAGAGAAATAACAACTTTATTTTTGAGAGATGATCGATGATCATCATCATCAATACCATTATCATCATCATTATAATTTTCATAATCCTCATCATCATAATTAATGTAATTTCTATCATCATTGTTGTCATCTTCGTCATGAACATCATTATCATCATTCATGCCATTATTATTGTTGATGATGACTAAGATGAAAATAATGATAATGATGATTAGATGATGATGATTTGGAAGACGACGCCAAAGATAATGATTATGATTATGACAATGACAACATTAAAAAATTGGGAATATTGGCCAAGGTCATTAGCATCATCATCATCATTGTCATTGTAACCCCCATTGTCTTCATCATCATTTTCATTATCATAATGATCACAATTCATGTTATTGTCATCACCTTCATTATCATTATCATCATAATTATTGACATTGTCATCCATTGTTCATAACTGTCAATGTCATAAGAAATATCATCAATGCAAAAAATATGATGAGTGTTGGAAAAGGGATGCAAAAGTGAACAAAAGAAATGGGGGCAACAGTAGACATAAAATTGGATGAAGAGTGGACACAACATAAGTAGATGCAGAAAAAGACAGAAAAATTGACACAAAAATGGATGAAAAAGCAGATGTAATAATTGATGCAAAATTGGACACAAAATAGGATGCAAACATGGACTAAAAAGTGGAATAAAACATGGGTGCAATAGTAGGCATAAAACTTAGCATGAATTGTGGTGAAACAAATGTGGATACAAAAACGAATGCAGAAAAAGGACACAAACTTGAATGAAAAAAGGAGGCAAAATTGAATGCAAAAAGGGGTGTAAACATGTACCAAACATCGGTGCAATAGTGGACACAAAATTAGATGTAAACTTGGACGCATAAAAAATGGATGTAAAAGTAGATGCAAAATGGGATGCAAAAAACATAAACAATATTTGATGCAAACTTGGACACAAAAGAGGATGCAAATGTGGGTTGCAATGATAGGAACAAGATATGGCACAAATTTTGGCACAAAAAAAGTGGATGAGAAAGTGGATATAATAACAAACACAAACAAGATGCAAATTTAGATGCAAGACAAGATGCAATAAGGGATGTAAAGGTGGCTGCAAAATGGGTGCAGCAAGAGAAACAAAATTGGATGAAAAATATGGATGGAATGGAAGTAGATGCAAAACAATATACAAAATGAGATGCAAAATGCAACACAAAAATATTTGATGCAAAAGAGGATGCAAAGATTGATGCAAAATTAGAAGCAAACGTGGGTACAACAGTGAGTACAAAACATGGCACAAAATGTGTCACAACAAAAGTGGATGTAATGATAGATGCAAAAAAAGGAAACAAATGAAGATGCAAAAGTGGACGTAAACATGGGTGCAACAATGGACAAAAGATAGGATGCAAAAGTTGGTGCAACAAAATCCGATGCAAAAGTAGATGCAATATGAGACACAAAACTTGATGCAAATATTGACGCAAAAGTGGATACAAAAAGGGACGCAAAAATAGATGTAAAAGCTGATGAAAACCTAGATGTATATGAGGATGCAATTGTAGATGAAAATTTAGAATAAAAAATGGGTGCAAAGGGAGGTGCCAAACTAGGTGCGAATTATGGCACAAGAAAATAGGATGCAATAGTGGACGCAATAACAAATGAAAAAGAGGATGTAAATATGGGTGCAAAACAAGATGTAAAAGTGGTTGAAACAAAAGTTGATTAAAAACTAGATACAAACCTTGATGCAAAACTTGGCACAAAGGGGATGAAAAAATGATGCAAAAATGGATGCAAAAAATGATTTAAAAAATGATGCAAAAGAGGATGAAAGAGATGATGAAAAAGTTGATGCAAGTGTAGGCGCAAAAATTGGACGCAATAGAGGATGAAAAATTGGGTGAAAGAAAATTAGGTGCCAAACTTGATGCAAAACATGGTGAAAAGGATGGCACAAAACTTGGCATAAAACCTGGCATAGAACTTGGTGTAAAACCTGGTGCAAAACCTGTTACAATACCTAGTGCTTAACATGGTATAAGACTTGGTGCAAATCTCGTTGCAAACTTTGCATCAACTTTTGCACCATATTTTATAAATGGACGTAAATAACACCAAAAATGGGCCCTAGATGCAAAAAAGAAAGCAAAAAGGGATGCTAATCACAGGGTTTTGTTGTAGTGATATGTCATGATGTTGATACATTATAAGTCAACTCAATACTATAAGTTCACTTCTAGTTGGCCTCGAAAGCCCCCTTTCATCCCATATAAAATTAGACTTTGTTTGATTCATTCACACTACAAATAATACACAATCGAGTTTGTAGAATATAGAAAATCCAAGTAGAGGAAATAGTTCCGGGCAATATGTGTGGCATAATAGTCATTTGAAGATTGGATACATTGCACTAAGAACAACAGTGGAAAACCATTATGGGTGGCATAAGATCTGATCTCTGGCATAGACAAAGTTCGTACTCTAAGTTAAATACTCTAGAAGACTTGCAATATGTAGATCTCCATTTAGGATAAAATAATATATATTAAAATGTATGAATAATATTGATGTTACAAATGAGAGTGATGGCCTGTTGTTATACAAGAATAGTGTCCACACAGATGCTGCTATTCCCACTAAGATGGGTGGCTATCTTAGAAACAAACAATCAAAGTCTACTATTGATTCCTTTTATGAAAATAGACGAGAGGAGAAACAAGAGGGCCAACCTGAGTCTTGCGCTCGATTCCCTCTCCTTCTTGATAGAGTTTTGCTGCTCGTTCTTTGTCTGCTTAGCTTCAAAAGGACTTGTAGAATCACAGCAACATACTACTATGCAAGAAACAAGGATCTAAATTCATAAATAATGCAGGATCAGATGT
>APFE030350567.1:79987-90570 GCA_000404065.3 Pinus taeda
AGCTTATCATCCTTTCATCACCCAACATGCTCTAGTCTGTCTCTCAAGGTTTCCTCCACTCATTCGCCACACTTTCCCAAGCAACCCTAATTTCTATTTCTTATCCTTTGAACCAATCCAACCATCTCCTTCATGTTTGATCTTCATTGACAGATTCCTAGATCCTCTAACACCCTCATCTAACCTTCATTCATTTTTCCCACCATTTTCCCACCTCCAAACCTTCAAAAATAACTTTCGGCCTCTTCCTGTAGAACTTCCTGTAGAATTTCCTATAGATCCCCTGTAGACTTCCTGTAGAAGTTCATGCGAGCGATTTTTCGAAGTTTGATTGCAATGGAAATCTCCAGAAGGGTGCTAGGGAATTCTTAGGTCCTCTCCACACCTTCCTCATCATGTGCAGTAGCCAACTCCATCTCCCTTCGCCACCAAACCTCTACACAGCCACAAATAGTTAAAACACAAACATAATAATTCTGCATAAAATTGCTCAAAAGTACAAAAAGATGGTTCTTCCACATTTTCCTTCAGAAGTAGCTTGAGTACATGCATTTTACCTTGACAGTAGTACATGGCATCCATTTCAGTATTTTCAACTCTTTTTCTGGCAAAAGTAGGGATAATGGGTAAAACTAGGGTTTGCCAGGGTTTGCATTTCCTTTCAGCTTTCAGCCTCTTTCTGTAAGTAGAATAGCCTCTTTTGAGTTAGCTTTCTTCCATAAAAATTAAAAGCTTCTTCTAAGAACTCATAGAAGCTCGCTTGATCTCCTAGCGAACTTGTGCCAACTGATCAAGTGACAGGCTGTAGTAAGATCTAGTACTTGTGCATATAGCACTGTCGCTTCCAAGTTTGTTACGAACTACCGAGTTGATAAAAGTAAAGAAGGGAGCCCTAGGAGTTGCAACATTATTGCTGCAATACTGGAGCTCACCAGTAGGTTGGGATCTTCCTATAGACTGGTAACTATTTTAAGCACCTGTTCGAAGAGCGCAGTGTAATCCTTCATCGTGGTATCAAGAACTGTAATGACATCTTTGACAGCAGTCTCGCGCTGCTCTCTGACTTCTGGTGGAGTTGAAGGTTGGGTCCTCAACTCAAGTTCTATGATCTTAAGGTTCGGTTCAAACTGAACCTTAGCTAGCTCTATTCGCGCGTTGTGCACACTTGGAATGAGCTTCCAGATTCTTGCTTCAACTAGTGCATTTTCTGGGATGTTCAGCTCTGGAACAGTCTGGCATGCCTTAGCCACCACAACTGTTGTGTGCTCATTCTTTTTTGTGACCTTCTTAAGATATCAATTGAACATTTGGGCATTTTTCACCTTCTCTTCACTGATAACATTCAAGGCACGCTATTCTCGAGCCCATAGTTTTGTGATCACACCATCCTGCAAGGTGTGAAGGGCTTCACTTGGAAGCATGGCCAAGTCTAACCCAACTTTCTTGAGGGTGTTGACAGTGGCCATATCAACCTCTATTTCTATGGTCAATGCTCCATTAGGCAGCGTGACAGTGTGGGGATATATTGAACATACCATCTCTGCTACATCTGAGGTTCCAGATGCCAAAATACTTGATGCTAAACTTCCCTACCCTACACTGGTCTGCACCTAAGTAGTGGAGATCTACATCTCATGTAGATCCGTTTGAATGGTGACCAAGGCTTGTTTTTGCTGCTACTCGAAATACTACAGAAGTTCCACGGTTGTGTCCCTCACTGTATCGCCGATATCATTCAAATCACCCTCTATCAAGGTGATTGGGTTAAGGGATGATTTTTTGGCCTTGGACCTTTTCCGCAGCCTTAATTTCTCCTACTCCCTTGTGTGCTTAACCCAGAATGGAGTAGTCTCCATTTCTACTCCTCCTTGTTTTGAGCACTGCTGCTCCTCCTTTGTCTACGGGGAAGGTGAATTTTGACTCCTATCAAAGTCATGCTCTTCCTCTTTGTCCTCCCCTTCTGCTTGCTTTGGCTTTGTCCTCGGCTTCCTTCCTCCATCTTTCGGTTAACTGCTCTATCCTTAACCTGGTGTCTTCCTTCTTTTGCTTCATGACAGGCTTAATAGAACCAGCTGATAAGTCTGAGGCTGTGCACCACTCTGTCAGCCAACTCTCTAGAACCATGATGTTTGCATCATCCGTCGCTAGGTATTGAAGATCATACCATTTTTTTGCGGGGTCCTTCCATGCTCTGATGCAAAAATAGTGGAAGTTCGCCTTGAACTCTACATACTTGGAAAATTACTCAAAGGCAATCAGTGAGAGCTGTGACTTGCAGTTAATTTCAACATGGATGCTTGATTCCATGATAATCTAGAATATATTATTGTCCTTGACCTTTTGGGGCTCATCGTGGCCCAGAGCAAAGTGAGCTTCACTACTTCTGGAAGCTCTGCTACAATTGGAGGAAACTGATTGTCCTCTGGTAAGTCCCACACAACCAGTACAGTCAACCACATCATCCATGCGTAGTGGAAGGTCTTGTTGGGTTGTGTTATATTCTTTGACATAGTTAACAGGGGGTTTGAGGGGTACCCGTAACCCCACTTTATGGGGTCCGGGGCAGTGCCCAGGAAAATTTTGGTTTTGGACCCTATGTTAGGTTGGGCGGACCCACCTATGGTTTTGTGCATGATTTTCGCACATGTTTTTTGGACGCGATGGTTTTTGGTCCATGGTTTTGGACGCGATGGTTTTTTTTGGTCCATGGTATTGGATGCTTCAGCATGTATAAATATGTATTTTAACATTGAAAGGAACATAATGAAAAATCAAGCTGGTAGTCTCGGTTTTGGGATCCAGTGGGAAATCTCTGTGTATATGTGTTTTATGTGTTATGCTCTCGAATTTTTTATTTTTCGTGTGATTTAGAATTCGTATGTAGGTAATTTTTGTACAGGGTTAAAACCTACAGTCTTCTGGTTTTTCTATCGAAAATTTGGCAAGCATGACAACTTCTATCTGCGGTTATGCAATCTTTGAACATTGTTGGCTAGAAGTATCCTGCTCGCAAAATTTTTTGCGCCGTAGCATAACCAGTTTGATGCCCCCCACATGCGCCTGAATGGCAGTCATTTAGGACTTTTTCAGCCTCCTCAAGGGTGAGGCACCTCCATAGAACTGTATCGATACCACGATGGTAAACAATTTCACCGACGATCACGTAGTCTTTTGCTTGGTATCGAATACATCGATGTTCGAAGCATGAGGTATTAGACCTGTATGTTTGTGTCTGGAGATAAATGATTATATCTCCGTACCACAAATCGCTTGAAGATATCAGAAACAAATTTTCATCCATGATTGCTTCTTCGGATGTTGCATCGTTGGACGACGATGGCAGATCGCATAGTAAATCTGCAAATACCAGGGCTTTCTTTGATTTGGATCTTTTAAATTCCAAATCAAACTCTTGGAGAATTGCTATCCATTTCGAATACTTGCCCCCCAGCAACTGTCGCGACAATATATAAGTCATGGGGTTGCAATCTGACAAAATGGTAGTTTTTCTAAAGAGGACGTAGTGTCGAAATCTCTGTATTGCTTGAACAGCTGCGAGGGCTAGCTTTTCAACGTAGGAGTATTTCATTTTCTGTTCATTAAAGTTTTGGCTTAAATAATAATATAGGATGTTCAATTCCATTTTCTTCTTGAACTAAAACCATTGCTATGGTTGTATGTGCTGCAGCCAGATACAGGTTAAAGTCTTTTTTGATAATCAGGAGCATACATTAATGAACGCTTGTATTAGAGATTTCTTTAAAGCGTCAAAGGAAGCTTGCGCGACCTGGTCCCAAACGAAGGGTACATCCTTTTTCAATAGACGGGTATAACCTTTAGCTAGTTCAGCGTAATTTGGAATGAACCTCCTGAGGAAATTTGCTTTCCCTTGGAGTTTTTGAATCTGAAGTAGGCTTGAAGGTGGAGGCAAATTGATGATTGCCTGAACCTTGCAAGGGTCGAGACAAATCCCATCCTTTGAGACAACGAAACCAAGTAAATGACCAGAACTGACACAAAACACACATTTGTGCGGATTTAGTCTTATCTTGTAGTGTCGGCAATCTAGAAATATTTCTCTCAAATGGCGCGGATGATCGGTACGCTTTCGCAAATGAGCTGGGAGATCGTCGAGATAAGGTTGAATGATGTTTTTGATGTCGTGGAAAGCATAGTTCATTGCTCTTTGAAAAGTTTCCCCTGCGTTCTTCAAACCAAAGGGTAGCTTGCGATATGCAAATCTGCCCCACGGACAAATGAATGCAGTCTTTGACTGGTCCTGTGGGTAGATATTTATTTGATTATACCCGGAAAATCCATCCATGAATGAAAATATTTCGCATCCGGCGCATTCATCAATAATCTGGTCGATAAAGGGTGTAGGGTAGTTGTGTTTTGGACAAGCTTGATTTACATCCCTGTAATCAACACACACTCTAATCGTTCCTTGTTTTTTCATCAGGAACAATATTCGATACCCAATCGGTTAGAGGAACGGGGTAAATGAAACCAAGATGGAGGAGTTTTTTGACTTCCGCCTTGATGGCAACGAATTTCTTGGGGTGCACCTGCCTTAGCCATTGTCGTACCGGTTTGACATCTGGATACATCTTGATCTCGTGTTCAACTATGCTCGAGTCGATACCTGGCATTTCATCATATGACCAAGCAAAGACATCTCTAAACTCGCGAAAGAGAGTGCTATATATTTCCAGCTCGGAAGAAGAACAAGATTTGCCAACATGAATTTTTTCTACAACATCTGTTTTGGTCGAGATGTTGATGGCAATAGTCTCTTCTATATTGGATAGATTTCTCTTAGAATCCACCGTGTTTACAGTATTCGTCAAAAAGTCAAATACTAAAGGATATTGTAGGTCACCGGAATTATCTTCTTTACAAGTCCGAAGATGGGAACGATGGTGGTGATCTTCCCATGGTGCCCCATTGATCATCATCGGTTGAATGATTCCTTCGTCTGTAAGGTGTACTTGCGACCAAGGATCTGAAGGGGTGCCATATTCCTCAGACCTATCTATCCAAACGCTTGATGATCGTTGATGCTGGTTTGCCTCCCATGCTGAGAAAATTGATTGCTATAATATTTCCAACGGGGTTAGAGGCAAAACCTGCGAATGATCCATTTTAACATCGTTTTCTGACATCTTTTGAATGGAAGATATCATATTGCAGGTTCCTACATTAGCCACTTCCGCCAAATTGGTAGGAGGCGGTAGGGTAAAGGTTCCCATTAACGTAGGGTCTTTTAGTAGGCCTACTCTGATATTATGAAGCATGCTAGGGCTTCCGTGGATTATTGGAATGCTTCCCGTAACTTGCGAACTATTGGGGAGAAAATTTTGTTGGTCGATGATTGTAATTCCTCCTTGGGAAGGAAATGCAATTTTCCTGAAGTAGGTCGACACAACAACTACCATGGCATATATCCAGGGTCTTCCCAGTTGGATGTTTTAATCAAGATTTCCGTCGATGACTTCAACATCAATTTCTACTGTTTTGCCCTCCAGTTCGACTTGCAAGTTATTTAGTATCCCATATGGGGTGTACGTTCGTCTGTCAAATGATTTTAATGTTGTTGACGATCGTGACAAAGATGGAGACCCCAGAGTTTTCCAGCAACTCATCGACATGATACATGTGGATGCTCCCTCGTCAATAATTATTCTATGAACAGATTTGTTGAGGGCTTTCACTTGAATGAGGAAAGCTAGTTGAGTTGGTAACTGAGGGTCGTATCCTTTATGATTAAAAGATACAAGATTGGAATCCGTGGGGTCAATCCCACCTATTGCTGATAATAAAGCCTACTTTTGGGAGGGGCAATTTTGCAGCACTTCAAGAGTCGACATCGCAGATGGCGATTGGGCTAAATCATCCACTATATTATAGTGTTGTGCTGCTCGGGCACGAGGATTAAACGTCGATTTGTGTACTACTCCCTTTGGCGGTTTTATTGTTAATTCAGGAATGATGGGTGACACGACTTCTGTTGAAGTCATTGTTGAACTACTAGGTTGGTCATTGTCCTTGTTGTTCAACATCTGTGGATTCCCGTAATATTTACTTCTTGTCGTTATAAGAGTGTCATTCAGTTGTTTCGAGACTTACAACATTAGCACTTGGGACGGGGAAGCATTTTCGTTAGCAACCATATTTGTTCCTGGGTTTGGAAACAGATCAGTCAATACAACCGAGGTTTTTGAACTTTTGAAAGATTTTCTAAGTTCTTCTTTAAATGGACAGTCCCGTGTCCAGTGATCCTCGTCACATATATGACATGGAATTTTGGGTTTCGCATTCCCAGAAGGGTTTGAAGAAGGTTTCCTAGGAGATGAGTCTCCCTGGTTTTTCTTCTTCCCTTGCTTTTTCTTCTTGCCTCCTGGTTGCTTGGTTTCTTTGCCTTTGTCTATTGACACAACATTTACTTCCGAGGCTAGAAGTTCTTCATTTGCATCTTGACTCGAAACCGTGTGGGCCTTTTTGGATGTGGCCTTTGCGATTTTAGTGCTTGTCGTGCCTATCACACCATCGCCGGCATGAGAGTCTTTGTTTGATTTAGGAGGTGGAGGGACGGAGAATTCTGGTCTAGGAGCGTCAGGGATTTTATCATAGAGCGTGCCAGACTGAGTGTAGATCAAGTCTAGATATTGTGCACGAGCAATGACTTGCTCTTCAGTGACGAATCCCCCCTTTGCCACATCTTCTGTAATAGTGGGTAACAGTGACTTAATAAACCATTCAGCCAATAGTTGATCAGGAATATATGTTTTTACCATTCTACGACGACTCCGTCACTCATGAATATGATCGAATATGTGAGTGGCTGTCGTTTGCTTGAAATTGGTAAGCAGCTCAGTTCCTGTTTCGTACCTGATAGGTAATTGAAAATTGGTTAAAAAGGTTGTGGCTACGTTACTGAAGTTATCAAATGAAGCTCTAGGCAGTTTGATATACCACTTTGCTGCCGGACCAGTTAACGTGCACTGAAAGAGGCGAAGCCGAATCGAATCATCATTGAGAGTGTTTGACAAACACCATAGATGAAAGGTCATCACATGATTCGATCGGTCTTCACCTAGATTTCCATTGAATTTAGGAATATCCGACAGAAGTTTATCCAGGATTGTCGGCCACCAAGGGGCGTAGGCAATTGGATTGTTCGTTAGCCGACTTAGATCTGGTAACTCTAGAGTTGCCACGAAGGGCAACTGTTGATTTAGGCTTGGTTGAGCATACCCAGGATAATATGGAATTGTTTGAGCAGTTGGTCTTTGCATACCAGCATAATGCATTTGATGTCGGTAACTTTGGTAAGTTTGATGGGCATAACCATTATGATATGATTGATACTGCTGCCCATTACTCACAAAGACTTGCTGCTTATATCCTTGGTAAGCTTGTTGGAATTGCAGTTGTTGGTATTGCACCAGCCATGGTTGTGAAGCCATGGACTGTTGTCCAGCACTGAATGTTTGACCAAGATTGGGGTTGGGGTTCCCCATTTGAACCTGTGCCATTCCACTAGTGGGTGATTGTGGTTGTGTCGGAGGTACAAGAGATTGTTGTATCACCACCTGTGAAACTTGAGGTTGGCATACAATTGGTGCCGCTTGTACTTGCGATACAGCCACAATAGCCAACGTAGTGGGAATGTTTGTCATATGTGAACTTTGTTGTATTGAGCATACAACTCTTGGTTGTTGAGACAGGACTGGTACCCAACCGCTAGTTGTGATTCTAGCATAACCCAAATTTTTTTGCGAACTCACGCATGGTTGTCCTTCTAGAGAAGACAATGAAAGGGTATATGGCCCTCCATACGACGGTAATCCAGTGCTCAAAGGAATAATTTGCCTTTGGGGACCAGTTTGCCCAAATTGACATTGTGATGGATCAATTTGTCGAGACTCAACGTAAGAGATTCCAGATATAATTCCGGACGAACAAACGGGGATAGTCCATACTATCGAAATAGTCCTAGGATGGACTCCATCCAGTGATTGAAAACTGGTTGGGACAGATGGCACGCCGGCAAACATTGTCGGAATAGCAGAAGGGGCTTCCGCTGTTGCTGTGTCGAGTGACACAGTCCTTGATGTTGACGGTTGTTTAGACATGTTAAGTCTATCCAAAAGATTCCTTAGTGATTCTTCAGGGACTTCTAAGGGTGGGTGAATATTCTCTGATGAAGAAGGATATAGGGCGATTCCAGCTCCAAGTTGCGTTGGAGTGCTAGACGGAGGATCTTCCACAATCTCATCTATGGCAATCAATCCAAGAGGAAGAGGCAGACCGTTAGGTCCGTAAAATATTTCTGGTGCCAAAGAAGATGTAAGTCCTGCAGCAGCGGACGGTTGAGGAGTAACACCTTCTAAATCGGCTGTAGATGGAACCGGTTCAAGAATAAAAGTGTTAACTGTCACACTAGGATTAGTTGTAATGTCATGTTGCTGTCGCGGAATTTCTTCCATAGAGGCAGGGATTCCAGAAATGTTCGGAGTAACCGGAGTCTTTGAGGATGTTGGAGTGCTTGCTCCAACCAACCTAGGGGACTTTGATCTGGTTAAACGAGTTCACTTCGTCCGGAATGGTTTCGCTTCCGGAGTCAATGACGGTTGACTCGTAAGTCTCCACGAACGACAGGGTTTTGATTGACTTTCTTCCACGATTGCAGATTACTTGATCAACTCAAAATAAAAGGGAAAAATGTTTTTCAAATTAAATGAATTTTAGACGCTTTGACACAACTTGTTTTTTCAATTTTAAGAAATCGAGAAAAAAAAAGATGACTCTAGTCGCCTTCAATTTTTATTGAGCTTGAAGTGACAAGTGCTCAGAGGACCTTTTCCTTTAAGAAGTCTGAAAAGGAGAAAAATGGACTTCTCTGGAGATCTAGGCATAGAGGATTACCAAACCAATCGTAAAACTGCAGAATCTTTTTACGGTACGACAGTCAGTCTTCCCGAATGCTATGTTCGGTGCATTACGATCGATAAGGTGGTAGACACGGCTTCCTAAGGATAAAGGATGAAGCCTATAGTGGTCTCCCAATATATACGCGATGGTACGTGGGAGCACATGTCCGTACTGGCACTTATCGTCTCCGAGTGGAGGAATCACCCAACCAGCACTGAAAGCAACAGTTACCATGCTTTATGATGCCGAAATACATCTCTAGCCTAGACCTCTAGATGTTGCGTTATGTTCCAAAGCGTTGTTAGATTCATTGAGATTTATTTTAAGTTGATATTGCTTAGCAGTTTGCCTTTCAGGTTCACCACGTGATGTATGTATAATTCCTAAATGCAGTCTAAGATAATAAATAGACGTTTTATCTTCTTTCAGTAATGAAAATCCTAGCTACTAAGGGGAAGAATGTCAAGCATCTTTTCTTCACAGAGCACAGAGCACACACTAATATGCACAGTCCTAAATCATGCCAAGCATTCAAGATGCAAATGCACATGCATGTATTGGTTTTCAGCTCCCTTAATGTGTAAATGACACTAAGAAAACTATGTGAAAAACTGAAATACTTTTAAAGCGACTGTACTCAACAAAATTCTCTTTCAAAACGAAGTGAAAACAAGAGAGACACTTTGCGATTTTGAAATGGAGTAGCTTTTCGACACTTTAAAACTAGTAAATCAAGTCTTATGCAATAATAACCGTATAATCAACTATCTAAAACAATGGGATTGCTTTCTAAAACTGAAAATGACAGCTACGACACTTTCAGATCTAGAGACGACAGTTCGACTATGTTATTTTTTGCAAAAGAGAACTAAAATGACGCACAATAGATAAAAAACGTTTATAGTTCTTTGCACTAAAGAGGCGGAATAATGCTAGAGAAGGGGGTATTCACAGAAGCACACTGATTACAGACAACAAAAACTCTTGAATAAGACTGAAAACAGTGAGAAAAATCCACAGTCGGAGGGCAAATTCAATCCTCCCTGACCATCACACCTGTTACACAGTGAAATCAGTATGCAGCGCAGTTACTCCCTTCGGGAAGTGCGATGCATACAGGCTGCCTTGAAGGCAGGGTACGATGGTTACAGTACGAGACTTCACTCCCAATTTGCAGTTTAGTTCAGGGGGTTTAAGCTGAATAAGTACAGATCAATGTATGTAAAAACACAGGGGTGATTTAAGAGGTTACTAAAGCCACTACTCAGGGAATTAGATTGCTTGCAGATCTATTGTTTAATTTATAAACAAAAACCCAGAGATGGATTGAAGCAGCATTGATCTACTTTGCATTTATATGACAAATGCAGTTCGAAGGCTAGTTGGCTTGACTTCAGGCTCCGTCTGTATGTTTATAAAAGAAACAAGGATAGATAGGCTAACAAGTAATCTAGTCGCTCCCCAGTGGAGTCGCCATTTTGTTATCCGGGAATAGTGTGCACTCGGATGCTGCTATTCCCACTAAGATGGGTGGCTATCTTAGAAACAAACAATCAAAGTGTACTATTGTTTCCTTTTATGAAAATAGATGAGAGGAGAACCAAGAGGACCAACCTGAGTCTTGCGCTTGATTTCCTCTCCTTCTT